>JANHJO010001331.1:105848-119609 GCA_032468235.1 Pseudoxyrhopus heterurus | reverse complement strand
TAAGCCGTGTTTGAAATGGTCAATTTTGCTATTGCAAAGAGAGCTTCAAATAGCATGTGATGATCTAGGTTAAAACTTAACTTTATTGAAGGAACTTTACTTTATAACAGATAATAAATAACTATTATTGGTCAGGATGTTGTTCAGATCTTACGTTCATTTAAAAAAAAAATGATGATAAGTGTCAGATCCAAATTTGCTTCCATCTTCCAATATTGTATCAACAATTACACAAAGAATGCTTTCGCACCACTTCCTTTCCTTCCCAAAATCTATTTGAAATTCTTTTCTGATGTTCCAGAACATTTGAGGGAGACTGAGCGGATGAATTGCCGAGATAGTGAGACACAAATAACTTTTGTGTTGTATCTTTTATGTCTATTATGTTTGTTCTACTTATTGACTACTGGGTGAAGCTATCCATTAGCACAGTTTAAGTATCATCGATATGATGATACTCAGTGGTACATCTTCACTTCATGATGATGTGACAATGCTTTTCCAGCTTTTAGAGTTTATGCTTAACTCTAACAAGACTGAGTGGTTATGGATTTTACAGCCCTATGGATCTAGTGACTTTTCATCATTAACCTCGAGTTATACTGTGCCATTCAGGGTTGGTGCCCAATCTGGGGGTTCTCTTGGATTCCTCCTCCTACCTGAGGAGCTGGTAGCAGCCATGACCAGGAGAGGTTTGCACAAATGTATCTCATGAGCCATTTGCACTCATTGGTGGATCCTGCTCACAGTTACCATAGGTTAGTCATTTCCCCATCAAACTATTGCAACGTACTCTACGTGGTGCTGGCCTTGAAGAGCATTGTGAAACTTAGGCAGGCCCAGATTGCAACAGCATGTGTGTTTGTGACACTGCTGCTAGTGAGTTGCACTGGCTCGCAGTAGGCTTCCAGATGCAATTCACAGCGTTGTTGTTTCTTGGGGAAAGATTAGTGATGGGGTTGCCTCTCTCCAGTGTTTTCTGCCCTCTTTACCAGATTGGGCAGAGGGGAAATACCGTTGGTACAAAAGATGTGAAATAGAAAAGGCTAGTACAACCCAGGCCACTTAATTGCACCTTGCACCCTTCATTCCTTGTTATAAAAGCAATTATTTTATTAATATAGATTTAATCTTCAATTTGATTCACAGTCTGGGACTGGTAAAAACTTAACAGTTCAAGTCCAAACCAAGAACCTAAGAGTTGTTAAGGTAACGTCTGAGTTCCAAGTAAGATGGTTTTTTGCAAAGTCAGAATATTTAGGTCTGATAACTTTGAAATGTCCATCTATCTAGGCAACCCTTTTAGGTACTGCTCCAAGGGCTCCTATTACTATTGGTACAACCACTGATTTCTTCCTCCACAATCGCTCAACATCAATTTACCGATTGCAGTATTTCGTTATTTTTTTCTGTTTGGATTCTAAAGTCCCACGAGATCTTGACCTACTCATTTTCAAGAACTTTGTCAATTTAGTGTTCCCAGTAATTTTTGCTGCATTTGAACCCAAACTTCTGATAAAGCTTCCAATGTTGTTGTGGTTGGTTGGTTGGTTGGTTGGTTAGTTAGTTAGTTAGTTAGTAGCATCGTAGTAGCAGCAGTAGTATATTTTATTCCTTCTTTCCTACTCGGATTTGAAGGTAAGCCTGAAGGCTACCAAAACGGCCTCTCCAACCACCACGGCGTTTGTTCCAAGATTGAATAGGCTTTTCTCCCCAGTGCGTAGCCCTTTGTAAACCGGCGAGAGATCATTCCCTTCCCTACTTTCACACACGCACCCACTCAACCACACAGAATCGCAAGGCATTTAAAAGACCAAGCAAAAGTGCTCTAACCGTAGACAATCCGGCTCTGGGCCACGGGAGGTCGCTGCCACAAAGCGATCCTCCGAACCGAAGGCGAGCATGCCCGCTGAGCTTCAGGCGACGATCCTCGCCGATCCAGCCGCTTTTTGGCTTTAACCCGGAAGGAGACGCGCTTTTCGGCAGCTCTCCGGCGGCTGCTCGGTGAGTCGGCTCGGTTGTACCGGAGATGGCTACGTTTTTTGGGGAGGTGGTCACACCCGCGTGCCGCGCCGGCCTGGATGATGAAGAGGAGCTCGCAGAAGAGCGCGAAGAGACCCCGGAGGATCGTGAGATTCGGCTGGCGCTGGAGAAGAAAAGGTGGCGAGCAGGAGAGACCCGCGAGCGAGAAAAAAATTGGGGTGGGGGGGAGGGGACGCCTCGCTTCCGAGCACGTTCACTTCTTTAAAAGCTGGCCCGGGTGGAAAGGATGTTGCTTCCGCAAAACGCACACACTGTAGCTGAAAGGGGTGCACGGGGCACGTGGATCTGAAATCATTATTATTTGATTTGGACCAGTGTTTCTTAAAGCAGGGTTTAAGAACTTGAGAACTTTCAGGGGTCCGAGATCAAAATTGTTTGCCAGCCTGTGTTGGGAAATGAAATATTTAAATAATACAATCATGCATACAACATTACAATCCTGTGAAATGATCGTGAGAAGCGGGGTAGCATCAGCGAACGCACCAGTTTTCATTTTTTATTACGGTAACCATCAACTATATATAACCCAGGCAAACGATAATTCTTTTGGGGTTCCCCTATATTTTTAAAAAAAAAAATGGGAAGGGGACCTGGGACCAAAAGTTTAAGAAGCACTGCTTCAGTCTATTAACTTGTTGGATGGAGATTGCACGATGTGATAGGTCAGGAGCTGGACAAACGGGGTTTGTGCAATATGCTAAGCTTCAAACAAGCAGCCGGCGTTATCATTCACCAAGCTTAGCATGGGATGTGAATGTAGTAATAATAATAATTTGTAGGGAAAACTTGGCTGAAGTGCCTCTCAAACAAATTAAGTTTTGAGTATGATATTGGATTGGTGCAATAAATATATCAGTTATAAACTTCATAATATAACATGAATATATGATGGAGTGGGCAGTGAAATAGCCTTTTAGCACTATACTTATATTATTCCTCTTTTGGGCAAAGAAAAACCCATCTCGCCTGGATATCCTTAGTGCCTGGTCTGATCCAATTAAAGTGGGACCGAACCTGAGCTTCTGTGCATTCCCATTAACTCTGGAAGGTACTTGTGATCATTAGAAGTGTGGGAGAAATGTCAACATTGCTTTTTTTTTAATGATGCTCTTGTTTCTGTTGGAAGGTGGAGCCTCCCCCTCCCCCCAGACAAATATTTTGAGATACAGTAGAAAGGCAAAAACTCAGCCCCCATCGCCGTTTAATGGCCCATTACACCACTGAGCCAGTCTATTCTTCAGTCTACATAATAAAAATCTACCTTCTTCAGGTACAGCCATGCCCAGGGGCCCCTTCGTTACATTACAGGAGAAAAACTTGTCTTTAAAGACAAAGCAGAGCAGGGCTTGACCAAGCCTGGGATACAGATAGCCTATAATGCTAGCTGACCTCTGACAGCAACCAATGGGATACATTTCTTGTACAGGAAACAGGATACAGAAAGGCAGGGCCTTAGTGAGCGTATAAGACCAAGCAACACCCTCAGAAGCTCCTCCCTTTTCTCTGCCCAGGAGCTCCAAGCCATGTGGTCCTGTTCATCAATAAACCATCTTTCCAAGAAGTCACCATGCTTCCAGTGTCTTTTTTCCCACTTGGAGCAGAACCCAGAAGGATATTTCTTCCAACATTTCAATACTGCTTCATTAAGTGGAGTGATTTGCAGTAGAGAAACAGATGTGACAGAGTTTTCCTTTTGTCTTGTTTACTTTCCTATGGGGGTCTTCCATAGCTGTTTTTTAAACTCAGTTACTATTACAGTAACACATCGTGTAGCAAAAAAGACACCAAAACCCCACAACCAAAACTCTAACAAACCAAAAAAAAACCTGGGGTTTCATAGAGCTGCATGTAAGCTGTGTTTTCATTATATACTTCTTTTTTTATTGTAGTTTATTTTTAATCCAGCCTTCTTCATTTTTACAACGTATTGAACTATTCACTACACATTCTGGATTCATGCAACATGTTAAGCTTGCCTGTAGTTACCTAGTCTGCATTCACGGTCTCATGTGAATGCAGCTGTATTGTTTCCAGTGGTTAGTATTTTTTATTTCCTGGGGGGGGTGGGAATGGTGCAGGAATCCTTTCTTGGGAAAGCAGCTTAAAAACTGCTCTCTGTTATCAATGATTGGAAAGTGAAAGCATTTTTAGTCAGTGGTATTGTTATGGACGCTTAGAGGTTTTCTTTGTATTTAGTCCATTGTGAGTGTGTGGTGCACAAATTGCTACCAATAGAAGGTAGCAATTTGGTTTGCTTGGAGATGTTTCATTACCCAATTAGATAACATCTTCAGTGCTATAGAAATGACTGAAAGAAAAGAGCTCAGAGAACACCAAAGATTCCACACTACAAATTGCTTTTCTCTGAGGTAACTCAAGTTTTTTTTCCTGTAGCTTTTTGTTTAGGTCTTTTTAATCATGTCCTTTTTCTGACACTTAGAGACGTTTGTATCACTTGGCATACCTCAAATATATCTGCAGAAGAAAAGTTTCCTTGCTCAAAGTTTATCTTGGGTGTTGGAGGCAATGCAGTAGGTGAGTAGAGCAAGATGGCCATTCTTTCTTTCAGCACTGAAGTACAGGTCATCCTCAACTTACAACAGTTCATTTAGTGATCGTTCGAAGCTACAATGGCACTGAAAAAAGTGACTTATGACCGTTTTTCACACTTATGACCATTGCAGCATCCCCATGGTCCCACATGATCAAAATTCAGATGCTTGGCAACTGACTCATATTTATGACAGTTAAGAGTGTCCCGGGATCAGGTGATCAACTTTTGTGACCTTCTGACAAGCAAAGTCAGTGGGGAAGCCAGATTCACTTAACAACCATGTTACTAACTCAATAACTGCAGTGATTCACTTATAACAACTATGGCAGGAAAGCTTGTAAAATGGGGCAAAATTAATTTTAACACGTTTCACTTAGCAACAGAATTTTTGGGCTCAATTGTGGTCGTAAGTCGAGGACTACCTGTAGCTTGTAGGATCTTCTTGGTTTGTTTCTATCAACTGAAATAATTTGTGGATTGTGGTTTCTGGGTAAAGTGAAATGCAGTACTTAGTCTTGCTAATAATGATTACTAATACAGATTCAGAACAGTCTAGTGATTCATGTAATATAATTTGGTCCACAGCATTCCTATCTTCATTTATTTTGAATTCTGGAAGCTGGGAGCTGGTTGGATCTGCCCAGTTATGGAATGAGTGGTGTAGAACATCAAAAGTAACAAATCTTCTTCCAAAAGATTCATACTGTTGCTTTTATCGGTCAGTTTCAGATCCCACAGTAAGTAGTATCTCTTACTATTTGGCAGAGAAGTTCAATCAAAACTTTCAACAATATTTTAAAATTAAAATAAAGCAAGTCATGCTTAATTCCTGGTGATTTCTCAACACATTTGTGTAGATTTTTTTTTTGACAACAGTCTGGAAAGGGTTGCTTTATTTATTTGTTTGATTATTTATTTATTTTACTTCCCAATCTGGCCTACAGTCCTGATTTTCCATTGTAGCCGCCCCTTCAAATACTAATCAGATTTGACCCTACTAAGCTTTCAAACTGAAATAAGTTTTTCACCCTGCTGAGACTTCAAGTTAATAATCGTTCTTTGCTTTTAGCTTCTGTGCCACACAAAGGCTTATGTACAATTTGCACAGTTGTTCACAGATACTTTCTGCCTTTTCATTTTTAAAAACAAAGCAGGAGAGTTTAAAATTAGAATACCATTAATTAAACATTAATGCACTCCTGCGCGCTTATATTAATGGCAGCTTGAGAGTTGACTCTTTTTTAGATACTGCCCACTTAAGCAGGAATTTCTAACTGAGAATTCATTATGGGAACATAAGTATCTATTCTCCATACTAACTTCAGGTACCATATCTATATGCAGTGCTGTTTGGTACTCGAATTATAGTCTCTTTCAATTATCTCATGTGTCAGTGAAGAAGAATCGTGCAGCAATAATTAAGGATGTGCCGGTTGGAATATTTGTCCAAATTCAGTACAGGTAGTCCTCGACTTACAACCATTCATTTAGTGAACGTTAGAAGTTACAGCGGCACTGAAAAAAACTGACTTAACGACCATTTTTTACACTTAATGGCCATTACAGCATCTCCAGGATTGTGAGATCAAAATTCAGATGCTTGGCAACTGGCATGTATTTATGATGATTGCATGTCCCGGAGTCATGTGATCCGCCTTTTGCTACTATTTGACAAGCAAAGTTAACAGGGAAGTCAGATTCACTTAACAACCATGTTAGTAACCTAAAAACTGCAGTGATTCGCTTAATAACTGTGGCAAGAAAGATCATACAGTGGGGCAAAACTCACAACTGTCTTGCTTAGCAGTAGAAACTTTGGACTCAATTGTGGTCATAAGTTAAGGACTACCTGTACAATTTTCAGTGCGAGCATATATAAATTCACTCAGGTTATTCTGTACTGAATGAGATTTACTTCCAAAGAAATACCGAGAAGATTGCAGCTTGTGGTGATCCAGGTGTGTGTGTGTGTGTGTGTGTGTGTGTGTGATTGGTTGCATTAGACATTCACGACTCTTTCACTAAAATTGATGTATTTCTCATCCTTCTCAGATTTTACTGTGCCAGTGCAATTGTTATGTGGCTGAAGACCAACAGTTTCAGTGGCTTGAAAAGGTAATAGGAGGAAAATGGCACAGATAAGGCCAGGGGCAACCCACCAAGCCCCTTCCCTTTCTGAATGCATGTTTGATTATGTTTTGGATAAAGCAGATTGTGAATTGGAGGCTGCATTTACCTACTGTAGGGGTGACTTCATTTAACATATGTTCTATCAACCTATGGTAAAAGAAAGGAAAGAGGCATTATTTGGGGGTTGTATAGTAATTCAGATTTGAAAGCAAAAAGATGCTTTGGTGTGCATACCCCAAAGGTACTTTTTCCAGGAGGCAACTAGACTTTCATGTTCTTTCTTTTGAAGACGTTTCAAATATAAATGCAAGGAATATAAATCCTTCCATTCCCCATCATCCAGTCAGAACTGAAGAAGCTTCTTGGATGAGAAGCAAAACGTCTTCAAAAGAAAAAAAACAAGTCCAGTTGCCTCCTGAAAAAAACCACCTTTGGGACAACCATGACCTGGAATCTCCATAGACTTTCGGAGTGCATATGTACTGTATTTTCAGAAAGCATATCTCTTCCTGGCATTGCAAGGCTCAACGGCTATTCAGGGATCCTGGGAATAGTCATGCTTAGTTTAAATTAGAGTTGCGGAGATGTATTATTGCCTGTGCAATTGTGTGTGCTCCATAGTCCCTTTTTTTAACCTTAGAATTTGAATCACGCATAGCCACGCTTCATCACGTGTAACTGTATTAACATTAAAAGTCAGATTGAAATTATTAGGGGGCAGGGGTAGAATCATTAGCAGCTCCCAGTATCTTGGTCTGGCAAGAATGGATATGCCCTAGCTCAGAGGTGTCAAATTTGCGGCCCGCAGGTCGGATGGGTTACGTGCTGGTCCTGCCCCCACCCGGTTTAGCGAAGGGGGAAAAAGTCTCAATACGTCATGTGACGATGCACGTTTGACACCCCTGCCCTAGCTCATCTCTCGAGGGGGGGGCGGTGTTCAGCAATGTTGGTGTTTTTAATCTTCCTTTTAGGTTTTTGGATGCCTGCAGCAGATTGATTTGCAAGTACTGGTTCTTTCAGCGTGTCCTGTAACAGATTATAAAACCACTGAGTCCACTCTGACTCTGCCTTCACCTTTCCTGAAAGCATTGAAGACAAGAGAGTTCAAAGATAAAGTTTATTGCTCTCTTCTAGAACAACCAAACATTATACGGGATCTCCCGGCAGCAGGTATTTCATACCATATTTATATACATTATATATACATCTAGTTGGTTTTTAGTGGTACAAAATTTGATGGGGTAACAATAATGTCAAATCCTTTCATATTTTAGCTTGTGTATTTCTTGTTGTAACAGAATTTCTAGCATTTATTTTCAAGCAATGCAAATTATAAATAAAGGTATTATAATTTACCCTAGGAAATCTTACTGAATCACTGGACTTTTAATTCTGATAGGTATTTATTTATTTACTTTTACTTACAAGAATGCTGGTGACTCCCCTAGAATATTGTTTCAGAGATATTACCTTACCAGTTTTTTCAATGCCTTTAACAATGGCAGAGCTTCTAATGTACTTGAAAAGTTCTTTAAAAATTCAGTGAGCTATTCAGACATATATCTGCCTTAAACGTTGCTCATGTTGAACTGTCTAGCACAGTCAAACATCAGGAGTTTACATAGGAAATGTTTTATGACATTTTGTGTTACATCATAAAATATTTTAGGATAATTTTTATGTCATAAAATGATTTATAAAATTTGCCAAATTTCAATTCCATGGGTCCTAGATTTTGGATACATTCTGTAAATCAGCCCCTTTGAGGTATCTTAATTCAAAACTTAGTGATTTAGTTCACTAAATTTTATTAGCTTCACCCCCAGCTTAAAAGTTATAATGGGTGAGATCTAATATATTTTAACAATAGAACTGATCCTTTCTTTGGTTCTCAAACAAGTGTTACAAATCAGATATTAGGGTTGCAAGTTAAAAGTAACAATTTGTGTATCAAAGGTGAGCTGCGTTCCCTTTCTAGGGTAAAATGGAAGATACATGCTACAGTCTAATAAATTGGTAGTTTGCTGCTATCCAAAGAATGTATTAATTATTTTCCTCTCTTTTCCATTTAGTTCTCAGTTACTGTCAAGTGTGGCAAATCCCTGCAATATTTTATCAATGTTACACTGATATACTCCAACTGGACTTAGTAACTATTGAAACTTTCAAACCTGTCTTATCGTCTAAAATTCTAAAAGGTTTAGTGGAGGTGAGATTTAATTATAACATTGAATAGCGAAGAGATGGGTGAATTGTTGTGTTCTGCTCAGAGTTGCTTTTGGAGAGATGGGCGGCTATATAATAAATTTGATTAATAAATAACACCAAGTCCTTTCAATTACACTTGCATTTATATTAATTTAAACAGATACATTCTGGTAAATTTCAAACATTTGCATTCTTCCAATGGTGGACCTATCTATCTAAAAAAGAGAAAGTGTGTGGCTGCAGAAGCCAGAATTCTGCAAGAGGATTGAGACTGAGTAAAAAGATCAAAAATCAGACAGAAGTGAGTGGTCTCATGGGAAAGTGGCAGAATCAGCAGGAGATATAAGATTTTCAGCCTAACGAATGTCATTCTTGGCCACCTTCCCGGTACATCTCAGTACATCCTCCATTGCCTGCACACAGCATCCTGTGGCAGGTTGTTGGGGGAAACACCTATTGCAGAGCAAAACACTAAGTCATCCTCAAAAGTTTTTTCAGCTGTGGGAGGATAATGGATTATAGGCAGAAATGGTTAGTGACCCATCCTTTCACTGGGCAGTTTGCCCCAGGCCCAACAAGGTTGGTTTTTGGTTGACCAAGTTCAATTAAGAGGCTGCTATCTGCTGTGACAATAATTAAGTGCATTATGGTTATCTGAATGCTGTTAGATTGAATTTTACTTTATTAAATCAATGTGTAATCTTAGATTCTCTGGAGATGCTCATAGCAAGTAAATACTGTTGCTAACGCTCAAATAACCGGCCATTAAAAAAAAACCGGCCATGAAAATTTTTTTATATTTCCTACTTGTGCCAAATAGTCTTCTCCTTACATTCATGGGAGCGCTAACATGCTCACACAAGTGCCTAGAGATGTTATTTTTGCCTATTTGCCAGCTTCGGACATACTTTTAAAAACCATTTTGTGGGAGAACTCTGATTTTTGGAGAGTTTGGACTGCCAATAAACATAGCCCTGCTGCAGTTGTGCCTATCCTTATTTGACAGAAATGCAGTACAGATTGTTGCATCTGACTAGATCGGTGTTTTTCAAAATTGGCAACTTTAAGATATGTGGACTTCAACTCCAAGAATCCCCCAGCCTGCCAATTTGAAAAACTGTGGACTAGATATATACAAGAATGCCCAATTAAAATATTGATGTTTATAGTAGATTTAAGAATGCTCAATTGTATGTTTAGTTAAACTATATTGTTTTCTTCTTCTGTTGCTGTTTTTATTCAGTAAATTATATTTAAAAAATGAAGCTTTATGTGCTGCATTTCACAAATGCTTCACTTGCATGTGGTTTGTTTTATATATAGGTGTATACTTTCCCCCCAACAATTATATAGTGAAACCCCCTCAGATGTTGCTCTAACTTTATTTGTATTTTGTTTTTCCCAGGATATTTCAAGAAGCACAGAAATATTGACAAAATTGGTGACACCTAATGACATTCATAACATCTACACTTAAAAATGACTTGTAATCCTTCAAAATTTGATGAAGCTTCTGTATTTGTAAACTGCAGCTACTTTGGAACATAGGACTCTTCATAAGTGGGGCATGCACAATTTTTTGCATCACTGGTCATTTGGGGGAGAATTAGACTGATTTTAAAAAATTAAAATATGATCTTTTTATTTTACACAAGTGGAAGAATATGTATTTTTTCTAAAGAATATTTTATGCATTTTGTTTCCTATCCACAAGTTACAACACTGTTAACACTAGACATATTACTGCAACAATTGTGATAGATTTGAGAGAAAAAAGCAAAGGGGGTTAAAAATCAGTGGTAACTACTGAAGCATGGTGAGAGGAAAAATGCACACAGTAGAAACACCATGATATGAGAAAGCAGAGAGCTGGTGTTAGATGATCGTGTCAGAAAAACATTAAGGAAGCTTGAACAAAAGGGATAGGATTTTGGAAAAAGGATTCTTGGGATTGGTGGAAAGAAAATTGATGCAGCTGAAAATACTAATTTTGCAGAGGTTGTAATTACAGTGTATATGTTCACACAAAGTGCAGTTATATTACATAGGTTTTCTTGAGCTTGGCAGTTCTTGCTTCTGATTGCAAGGCTTTGACTTTTTTAATACATGCTTAAAAATCTCCACTCAGTTAAACTGCAACATTTAGCTGATAATAAAAATACACTATTTGCAAACAGGCGTTTAATCCATTACAATGGGTATGAAGCCTGCAAGGTGATTCTGCTAAAACTCTCTCATTATTGAACATGGCAGTTAAATTAGTAACAAGTTGTAAAATGAATCTGGTTTCCCCATTGACTTTTGCTTGTCAGAAGGTCGCAAAAGAGGATCACGTGATCCCAGGATATTCCAACCATCATAAATGTGAGTCAGTTCTCAAGCATTTGAATGTAAATCACGTGATCATGGGGATGCTTCAACGGCCATAAATGTACAAAATGGTCATAAGTCACTTTTTTCAGTACCATTGTAACTTCGGTCACTAAATGAAGTGTTGTAAGTCAAGGACTACCTGTATTATCCCATTCACCTTCCCAGAATAGTTAGAAGAGTAGAATGGATAGAATTTGGAAAAACGTCAGGATTGAGGAGGTAACTGAAATACATTTATTGACCACTTTTCTGTGACTGAAAGTATATATAGAAATACTGAAACCTTTAAACAATGCAACCATCACAATGCTAAAAAAACCGCATACTACATTTTAGCCTTTCAAAATGACAGTTGAGGGAAGGTACTCCTTTAGAGAGTCCTTGCCTTGCCTGTTTGCGGGACGGTAGCAACCAGATTCTAAGTAATGTATTGTGTGAATCCAGAAAAATACATTATTTGGATATCCAGGCATAAGTGGGTACTGATGCTGCACTTACAGGGCCACAATGCTTAGATAGGACAATCCATACTAACAATGGCATTTGAAGCCTCGGGACTTCTCAGAAGCCATCACCTCCATCCTATATACCTTATGTGTTCAGGTATGATCAGAGAGAGTGACCAGCTATACAGCTGTAGATTTACAGGGATGTCAAACTGGTGGCTCGCGGGCTGGATGTGTGTCGTGCAGGCCACGCCTACCCTAGCTCCGTGGAGGGGAAAAGACGTGATACGTCCCATGACGGCAACGTGGTGCCACGAGTTTGACACCCGTGATTTAAAACAAAGGTAGCTGCTCATGAATACTTAAAATTATGCTTTATGGCGCTGCAGACAATAATGTTGATAATTCTTTGTACAATACTCCATGTTTTTGTCCATGTTCCTGCTGGCCACACAGCATAATCCTGGAAACTCCTTCTATCATTAACTGTAGCTGAGAAAGAGGTGGGCAGTGAGGGTGGACAGTGGGCCGTAATGATCAGGATGACGGTGACCCCTGAATGGCAGACCGTGTTGGAGAATGGGCTCTTCAAGTGAGAGTCCTACTTACATTCAGGTGGAGAAGGGTGAAGCCATCAACTGGCTATATTTGCATAGTGATTATTCAAGTTCACCATGGTTTGATATTAACTATGGTTCATAAGCCACCCATAAACAGTTGATTAATTCTGTCTGGATGTATGTAACCTGCTACACTAAAATGTGATAGACTAGTTTATGGTCCAGTGCATTGTGTGAGCTTAGTTTTGGCATGATTCACTAAACCATAAACCATAGCTAATGGACCTGTGTATTAGCCAAATATGGAAAAATCATGAAATCCTCCTGTAAGCTACATATGATCCATTTGTTTAGCATGTTGCATAAACATAATAATTAACCTTGGTTGGTGGCTTACGTTGTATGAACAGAGTGGGTGAATTTGAACAACATGCTAGATTAAAATGTGAATGGTTAGTTTATGTTTCCGTATGTTAGTGTCGTTCAGTCAACCACGGTTAAAACAATGTTGATTAGCAAGTTGCCCAAACTCAGTCACTATGATGTGCTTGTGGATGTGCTGTGTGTATTCAGAAAATGAAGGAGATGTAGATAATTTTGTCCTGCAAGCATATTTCAACATCCTGCTACAACAGATGTGATTCACAGTTCCAGAGAGCTGTTGGACCATCTGAAGGGAAGATGGTGTTCTTTGAAGGTTATTCTCCATCCACTTAGTCCAAATGGACGTCATTTTTTTCTGCCCTTAGACTGAGCCTAAAAGAGTCAGTTTAGTACAATGCTTAAAGCACCAGGCTAGAAACCAGGAGACGATGAGTTCTAGCCCAGTCTTAGACACTGTTGGAACACAAAGCCAGCTGGGTGACCTTGGGCCAGTCACTTTCTTTCAGCCCTAAAAAGCAGGCAATGGCAAACCACTGTAGAGACTTGTCCAGGTAGTTATCAGCAATCAACAATGACTTGAAGACCTGGACACAACACACACAAACACACAAAGAATTCTAAATCTAAAGGCCAAGAGAAATTGGATTAGAGGGTCCTTTGAAGAGAAAGGGGCAAGGGGCTAAATAAGTCTCACTGGGGAGCGAGAGCAGCACATGGATGATAATGGGGAGGCCGAACACTGCTAAACAACTAATTCCCACAACACTGTCAAATTATTTACTAAGACTGACTATTCTTATCCTTCCTAGTACCTATCTTTTCCCACTTATGACTATAACCGTGTTGCTTGTATCTTTACAATTTATAATGTCTTATTTGTTTCCTAGTATGATTTGATTGCTTATTAGTAACCTATAACTATCACTAAGGGTTGTATCTTATGATTCTTGATGAATGTATTTTATTTTTTTCTTTATGTACACTGAGAGCATATGCAGCAAAGACAAATTCCTTGTGTGTCGAATCACACTTGGCCAATAAATAATTCTATTCTATTCTATTC
>JANHJO010001331.1:54683-65740 GCA_032468235.1 Pseudoxyrhopus heterurus | reverse complement strand
TTTGGTTCACAACCAACTCGGTTCACAACCAAAGTTATGGAACGAATTGTGGTCGTGAACCGAGGTTCCACTGTACAACATATTTGATATTACGGTATATTACTATTTACTGCAACATACAATAAGCTTTATGAATTTTTAAAGATAAACTTCTAAACCAAACTAAAATAGGTTTAGTTGTTTTACAGAAGTAGCTGGACTTTTCTATCCGCCACTACAGAAAACTGTTGAGCCCCAATTTGGAAAAAAGTGAAATATGAAACCCGCCTTTGGATAAAAACAACTTTTCCAATTCCTGTCCAGAAGAAACAGACGCACAGTACGTTCGAATCTGTTGCTGTTTTCAATTTAAACTGTTTGGAAACTAGTTTCAAAATATTTTTAGGAGCCTGAATCTGAGCCACGCGTTTTTCAAAGATACCACAGCCATTGTTATATAAAACAAATCGCTTCTCAAGTGGACTAAATAAAAGATGTTTAATTTTTCTGTATAGCCTTCTGGCTCGCATTAAAAAAATATCTGCCTCTTTGGCAGCTGTGGGAGAAAAAAAACCACACACACAATTGTTTTCCAAGTCTGATTTCCACAGAATTCTCTTTAGCAATATTTATTGAGATGAAAAGGATAAGGTTAAAAGCGTTCCAGCAACTGGATGATTTCCCATTCAAAGCCATTTTCTCCTCTGGGCACCTTAAGGAAGGAGCCTTCTGCTTTTCTTGTTTAAAAAGAGGCTTTCTATGATTCAGGAGAAAGTAACACTCTTTGCAGATAAGGAGTTTTGCTACTGGTTACTTACAGAATAGTCACCGGAACCCATCTCAGATTGGGAATCAAAATTTTATGGGAAATAATTGTGAATCGAGCCAGAAAACCTTGGAGGAAAAAAAAAAACCTATATTGTGAAGTGCACAAATAATAATAAAAAAAGAACCAGTGTAAAATACCTTTTAAAGTAAGTTTCTTTTAAAAAACAAAAAAACAAAAAAATGTAATTTCACTTTTTTTTCAAAATCTGCCATTCCTGGTATCTCTATTATTCATTTGCGGCACATGCAATTTCTTTGATTTTCAATGATTACAAACTTTTCAATGATTTGAAAATGGTTATAAACTTCCCACTTTGTCTTGCATAATGTAAACAATTGCACTGCGCTACGTTAAGCAAAAGCGACGATTTTTAAATAAACCAATTACAGTAAACGCTACGTATCCATCAGCACCGGAGAGAGGATAAACCTTCTATTAAAACGGGGAGAGTTTTTTTTAAAATTCAGCAGTAGCAAGAACCTGATTTATGCAACTATTCTCCAAAGCACCAGAAGGTAGAACAAGAAGCAATGGATGGAAATTAACCAAGGAGAGAAACAACCTAGAATTAAAAAGAAATTTTGTGACGGGGAGAACAATTAACCAGTAGAACCACTTGACTCCAGATGTTCTAGGTGCTCCATCACTATATAAGAAGAAATTGGAGGGTCATTTATATAAAATAATATAGGCTCTCCTTCTTGATCAGGGGATTGGACTAGTAGACCACTAATGTCTGTTCCATCTCTGATGACATTCTATGTTTTATGGGTTTTTCTGCTGTCAGTTTTCTGTGTTTCTATGTAATAAGAATAGTTGGTACAGTAGAACCTCGGTTCGTGACCGCAACCTGTTCCCGGACTGCGGGCATGAACTGATTCAGTCGCATTCTGAAATGACCGAATCGCGCATGCTCAGACAATTCTGTGCATGCGCAGAAGGAAGAACGGCATGGAAAGGAACCTTTCTGCGCCATTTTTTGTTCGTGAACTGAGTTTTGAGTCGTGAACCGATTCAAAACTTGGATGGGATTTTTGATCATGATGTGAATTGGTCGTGGAGGCGTTCGTGAACCGAGGTTCCACTGTATACCCTTTTTCAGAAGTATCACTCACTTGAGTAACAAATTAAGTGCTCGTAAATCAAACTGTTTACTAGATTAGATTTTAACAATTTAACTCGTTTTGCTTCCATGCATTCATTCATAAATGGGAAAGTTGAGTTCTCAGTGCTCTCTGAGCTGTTTGTTTGCAAACATTTGGTTACCCTACTAGGTAACATCAGTGAATCACACTGATGATATAAGCTAGTCAGGTAATGAAATGTCTGCAAACCAACAACAACGCCCAGAGAGCACCAAGAACCTCCGTCACTGGAGGTTTATAAGAATAGACAGGACAGCCATTTGTCTGAAATGATATACGGTCTCCCGCTTGAGCAGGGGGTTGGACTAGAAGACCTCCAAGGTTTCTTCCAAACTCTGTTATTCTTGTTAAGAAAGGGATGGATGATGTTCTATGTTCAACTCAGGCATATCAGTGAAAATAAAATGAGAGACATCATTCTAGGAACAATTTTGCTCACACCTGTGAAGCAAATTTTGTATAAGCTGAACTTCAGGTTTTAGGGCAGGAGTCTAGCTACATCTTGCACCACTCCTAACTAAAATATCTTCAGCAACATCTCTAATAGTCTTGGCCTCCGATTCACAAGCAGGCAACTGTTACCTCTGAGCGATAATTCAGTGTCATTCTCACAATAGTTGCGGCGCATAAATTACCTGAATCTTCTGCATCAGGCTTCTGCGAAGGCAAACCCAGAGGCTTGATGGGCATCGAAATTACCATTTCTGCATTTGTTATACTTCTGTTTGAAAGAGACTAGAGGCAGGAGAAAGGCTTTCCAGACAACACCCCAGAAGACAAGCTTACAAGCCAAAAAGATCTTGAGAGACTTGAACAATGTCCAACAAAATGAAACTTAAATGTGGAGAAAAGCAAGGTTTTACACCTGGGCAGGAAAAACCAAAGGTACAAGTACAGATTAGGCGAAACCTGGCTCAAGAACAGTCACTGTGAGAGGGACCTTGGAGTCCGAGTGGACAATCGCTTAAATATGAGCCAGTAGTATGCAGCAGCAGCCAAAAAAGCCAATACAATCCTTGGTACCACTTGATAAAGCCTTAGTAAGGCCACACCTAGAATACTGAATCCAGTTTTGGTCATCGCATTACAGAAAGATGTTGAAACTTTGGAAAAAGTGCAAAGAAGAACAACTAAGATGGTCAAAGGCCCTGGAAAGAAAAACATATGAAGAGCGGTTGCAGCAATTGGGTCTGGCCAGTTTAGAGGAAAGAAGGACTAGGGGTGACATGATAGCAGTCTTCCAGTATTTGAGGGGCTGCCACAAAGAAGAGGAGGTCAAATTATTCTCCAAAGCACCGGAAGGCAAGACAAGAAACAATGGATGGAAACTAGTCAAAGACAGAAGCAACCTCGAACTAAGGAGACACTTCCTAACAGTGAGAACAAGTAACCAGTGGAAGGGTTTGCTTCAGAAGTTATAGTGGCTCCATCACTGGAGGTTTTTAAGAAGAGACTGGACAGACATTTGTCTGAAATGGTATAGGGTTTCCTGCTTGAGCAGAGGGTTGGACTAGAAGACCTCCAAGCTCCCTTCCAGCTCTATTCTGATTGATTGATTGATAGATTGAAATCCTCCAAAACCAGAAGTGGCTGGTTCAGAGGATTCATCAGCCAGTTTAGCAACTTTTCCTCGTTTGAGAATCAGCCGTGGCTAGAAAGCCCAGCTCTGCACAGACGAGAGATGAGTTGAAAAATATTTCAGTATCTCTGTCAGTCGATTCTTGCTACACAACAGCGGTTAACCCACCCAGCTAAGTACGAGCTTCTTAATTTTCAAATGAAAGTATCAGTCATAGCTGCATAAATGCTGAGACAAGATCGGACATGCTTGTTTTTAACTGTTCAGACACTCTGGTTCTCTCTGGTGCAACGCAATAAGTGTAACTTTGACACCCAAATTATTACCCTTCAAAGCACTTGAGAGTGCTTTTAACGTTGCACACAGCAATTACGGGCAATTGTTATTGTAAAGTGTGAAGGAGGGCAAAAATATCCAGTTGACAAACTTCTCCGATGGAAGGATTACGCTCGAGGTGAGGTTTACCTACGGACAAGCCAGTCATTCGAGGATCGAACTAAAAAACCACAGCTGTTCATCTAAACAAATCTAAATCCATCACAGGAACAACAACAACAAAAACAACAACCACTGCATTAAACCCAGGACTTGCAATGGTAAGCAGCTCAGCAGATCATTATTGTCAGATGGAAACTTGGTCTAAAGAGAAAAGATTGCACAGATAATACCACAAATTAAAGTCTCTGTTTGCAGGAGATTTCCCCTTGCTTCTTTCAGGCACCCCCTCTCCAAAAATGGGTCTGCCTTTCTGTTTGGCCTCCTGTTATTCAAAGCAGTAGGTAAGGTTGAGGCTCCTACAAGTCACTCCGAATTATTTGACCGACAATAACTTGGGCAACCATTCCGTTGTTTTTTTCCAGGATATATATATATATATATATATTTCCCCAGAGTTTCCCCATAGCCTTGGGATTATTGGACATCTCCCATTCCAGCTCTCATCAAAGGTCCTTGGAGCTTAGTTATTTTCTTGCAGATGTTTCATTACCCCACTAGGTAACATCAACAGTGCTAGAAGGGAGGAGGAGGAAGAGGAGGGGGAAATGGGGAAGGGGAAGGGATGAGAAGAAGGAGAGGAGAGGAAGTGAGGGAGAAGGATGGGGAGGAGGAAGAGGAGGAGGAGGGGGGTCAGTCAGGGGTCATTCCAGCTCCTATTGGCCTACTGTTGTGGTGTTGTAGTGCTGTTGATATACTCGCTTCTTTTGGTTCCTGGGCATATGTGTCTGTTTTTGGTAGCAGAAATATCCAAGCTTTCCAACCAGGTCCTCCCCCTCCAGCCAATGGCTGAATTTTAGACACCAAAATTGTTCATTTCTGAGGCCAACCCCAGAAGATGTCATCTGAACACACATACACACCATTCTCTTCCAAGGAAGTAGTCAGTCTCCTTATTCATTGTCCAAGAAGATCAATCGTATGTTGGATGAGCAAGCACTTCCTAGCATTAAACTTAAGTGAGTCGGCACTCCTGGTAGTAAATAGAAACTGGGCCAAGGATTGAGGTTGAACCTGTTTTGGATGGAGAGACAAATTTCTCTAAAACAGCTGGTTCGTCTTTTGGGAGAGCCCTTTGAACCTCAGCTGGACTTCCACACTGGATTTGCAACAGCGAGGAACATCTTTGCAGAATTGCAACAAGTAGCTAGAGGCAACTCTTTCTGAATTGGGATTTAGCTTGTTTCAGATGCAGATGAGATGAAGCAATGGTTATCTAGGCTTTAGTTCCACCGGGTCTTGACTACTGCAACGCATTGCTCATGGGGCAACCCTTGAAAACATCCAGGTGTTGCATTTAATACAAGTAGTCCTCAATTTAGGGCCACAATTGAGCTTAAAATTTATGTTGTTAAGAGAAAAATTTCTCAAGTGAGTTTTGCCCCATTTTACGACTTTTCTGGCCACGGTTGTTAAGTGAATCATAGCAGCTGTTAAATTAGTAACACGGTTGTTAAGTGAATCTGGTTTCCTCGTTGACTTTGCTTGGCAGAAGGTCACAAAAGGTGATCACGTGACTCCAGGACCCTGCGACCATCATAAATATGAGTCAGTTGTCAAGCATCCAAATGTAAAACACATGACCATCAGGATGCTACAACGGTCATAAGTCACTTTTTTCAGTGATGTTGTAACTTCGAACGGTCACTAAATGAACTGTTGTAAGTCAAGGACTACCTCTATAGCTGTATAAGGTGCTAGCTCATAAAGCACCCAAATAACCTTTTGTTTTTTTCAGCTGTGATGTTTACCTAAATAAAACAGATCAGGTTCTCAGATTAAAATTGTCTAGTATTGCTGTGAAATAATGGCCCTAGAAAGATACAGTTTGAAATATTTTTCCTCTGTGAACTAATAATTTTATAGATGATGTTTATTTGCTTACTTTTTTTAAACAGCCTTCCCATCTGAACTGGTTATAACCTGAACCTTGAATCTTATTATCTTTGGCCTCATAGCTGTCTTAGCAGACTTTTTCAGTTTTTACAGTTTTAGGTTGCAATTATATATTCCGTTCATCCTAATGTTTTTCTAAGCCACCAGCTGATTAGAGGCTATAGAAATATTTCTCTGCTAATGTCTTTAATTCCTAAGCAAAAGGCAAACATATCCTGCAGTTTGAAGGACACCACCTCAAACAAGTTTTGAGCCCATCATCATTCTGTACTTCTCCAGAATTCACTGACTTAGCTAAATCACTTAATATGGTGCATGTTAGCCTTTAGTATTAAATCATCAAGGATATTAATCTACATGATTAAGTAGTTATCAACCTGTGTTAATAGGGACGTCCAGGATGGCACATTGAATGTTCTGCAATGGCTGGATCCATTCTAGGAGACTCTATGGACATTCATGGAGGAGGTTTTGATCTTCGTTTCCCTCACCATGACAATGAGTTGGCACAATCTGAGGTAAGTGGTGTGAGGCACTAAACCAGTAGTTCTCAACCTTCCCCCCCCCCCCGAAATCCTGTATATTTCTGTAAAAAAAAAAGCTGGACCCTACTAAGATGGGAACAAAAATACTTTTTTCCAAGAACATTTATACATATAGAGAACACTTATATACCACAATGGTTATAAAATGGGTCGGTCGTGTCACCAACCCTATTTTATGACCTTTTGGGTGGCAGTCATTAAATGAACTCACGGTCATTAAGCAAATATCACAGTTGTTAAGCAAACCAATGTTTTGCTATGGACACAATTTTTCTGAACATGGAATGAGTCTCGGTTTTCAGCAAAATCATCATAAAACATGGTCCATGAGTTACTGCAAATGGCCATAAATGCAGTTCTATTGCCAAGGGCTAAACTTTGTCATGTGACAGTGGAGAGTGCCCAACTATCAGAAGTTTAAATCTGGATTATAAATCCTCTTTTTTGGATCAGTTGTAACTCTGAATGGTTGCTAAGTGCTGGTTGGTTGGTTTTTTACTGTTTCTTATATGTTTTTATTATTATTAGCTACCTAGAATCATGTTATGTAAGTTGCGCAGCCATAATTTTCCTAAATAAATGTTACTAACTAATCCTCATTTGTTACCATTAAAATGTTCTTTTATTGCTTCCTATCTAATTATAGATATCACTCTTTTTTAATGTTGCTGCAATCTAATGGGGGTTCATATCATAATATACTTCTTTGGTCTCATTAATTTTGTAGGCATACTTTGACAATGATCACTGGGTGCGCTATTTTCTACACACTGGGCATTTGATAATTGCTGGCTGTAAAATGTCCAAATCTTTGAAAAACTTCATTACAATAAAAGATGCATTAAAACAGCATACGGGTAAGATCTATTAATTTAAAAACATTTCATTTTGGGGATACAATGGTGCTAGCAGTTGCTTAGCTTATCTCCATTGTCTTTGGCTAACAACTATCTAATTTGCATTTAAGATTATTTCTTTTATTCTGTAATTAGTATTTTGGGTTTTTTTTTAGAGTAGCAATATATCGATAGCCCAAGTGGCCTCTGCCAGCTATGATTCCCTACTATGCAGTATTTTTCCATTTGTTTCTTTAAAACTCTCAACAGCACGGCAATTAAGGCTGGCTTTTCTTATGCATTCTTGGAAGGATACTCTAGACTATTCAAAGAACACCATGGAGTCTGCTATCCAGTATGAGAAATTCATAAGCGTAAGTTATTTTCCTTTCTTCTCATCGTTCTGTTGTGCAGATGTTGGGACATACTCCTGAAAAATCCCAGGTGTTCTTTTGTTCCTTTCTTCACATGCAAGATTGTGGCACAAAATCATAAGGTAGGCCTACACACCTTAATCCACCAAACCAAAATCAGGCCACTATTCATACATGGTAGTCATTCATGGGTTCATTAGTTTTACGGTTTATCAAAAACAACAAAGATGGAGTAGTGACATTGGGGGTCAGAATTTCAGAGGCTGTTGCACAGGCTCGTAAATCACAAATGGGGTGGGCCCAGTTCACAAGGTAGCATAAGCATCTACAGGTAATCCTCACATAACAACCATTTGTTCAGTGACCGTTCAAACTATGATGGTGCTGATCAAGGGAGACTTATGACAAGTCCTTGTAGTTGCAACCAATGTAACATCCCTACAGTCATGCGATTGTCCTCTGGGTGCCAGGCAACTGGCTTGCAATCACAACTTGCACTGTCCTACAGTCACATAATCTCATTTGCGACCTTCACTAGCCCCTTCTGACAAGTAAAGTCAATGGGGAAGCTGACAGGAAATTGCAATGTCAAGTACAATGTCAAATTGCACTTGACATTGTACTCAATGACAGCAATCAGAAGTGCTGGAACTGCCACTGCTAAGTGGCACAGTTGCACGATGTTGTGCTTTGCAACCACATTGCTTAGCCATGGAAATTCTGGACCCAATTACTATTGTTAACCTTCCTGTACTACTAGTAATGATTATGAAAAAAATGACATTACATGTCAACACTTGCCCTAACCTCACCCTCATGCCAGTGTCATGAATGATAGGTAATGACAGCAATACTTCGTAGAAGCAACTAGGACTGATTAATTATTGGAAGAAACCAAGGAGAATCCTATCAACTTCCTTTTCCCTGCCATAGATTGAACACCTGCTGGTTGCCACTTAACTTGCCAGGTTAATTCAAATGACAATATCCTCCAAGATTAATCTGTATTATAGTGAAGACGTATTTCCTTAAAAAGCTAATTAGAAATTTAAACTTGCAAAGGCCTGTTTTCTTAGTTCATTGTTAGCATGACAATATACAATTTAAATCAGTAGCAAGATGAAGGTAGGGAAAGAAGTAAAACTCCTTCAAATCATCTTCCTTTTGGGCAGGGTTTTAATTTTGATTAACTCAATTGTCTTTTTGTTAATGTGTTCCACCATATTCTGCAAACACATTTTACACACACACACACACACACACACACACACAGTGAGCAAGCCTGATAGCAGGTGATGAAATTCTGCTTTTCTTGCTGGATTAGTCCTGTTTTAAACCGAAAATGAGTATGGAAATAAATATCTGAACAGTACACTTTGTAACAAATTGTGGGCTCTTTCCTTTCCCTTTTTAGGAGTTCTTTTTAAATGTAAAGGATATCCTTCGGACTCCTGCTGATGTGACAAGCCAGTATGAAAAATGGGAAAACCAGGAAATCGAATTGAATAAAAGGTGAGCTAAGCATTTTTATTTCTCTCTTTATGAATAGACCTCTGTATATCTGTGTCAATGCCTGTTTTTCAAACTGGCATTTTCATTTAGAGCAGATGGTGCATTCCTTAAAGACTTCCTCCTTGAAACTCAATTACTTGTTAATTCACATACCAAACCAGGGCATTCATAGCACCAACCCCAGGTCCTTGCACATACCTTCTTAACTGATTTCACCTTCTGTTTAGTGCTTGGCATAAATAGCTACATGCCAGTCTATGTTTGTGCATTTCGCAGTCAGTTGTTTTGGTTACGTGTGCTACCATTTCATTACTTATTATTGCCTAGAATGTAAAACAAATGCTACCGTAAAATCCATAAGTAGGGGGGGAAAAACTAATGCCCCTTTCATAAGCTTTTCAAGAGAGCTGTTTTTCCTGATAAAGAAAACTGGTTATGACCTTTAGATTTAAAACATTATTTTTCGTCTTCTGGCCCATTCTTTCCTTGATTTGATAAAAATTAAAAGAAACAAGGGAAGGCCATCCAAAGAAGCGGGGAGAAGACCTTGATCTCACACATGCAACCAACTGGCCACAATCATCCAGATTATTTTCTTGAGACTGCAGTTTTCAACACTTTGTGGCTGAGTGCTGCACAGATGCACAAGCTGAGCCACAGGAAGCATTACAGAGAGAAGAGTGGCAGGGCAGCAGTGGCACTGTGGTAGTTCATCTTGGTTGATTTTTAGGATGAGCAGAGCCTGATTGGCTGGGCTGTGAACTTGATGGCCTTTCATACCAAACAGGGCCACTCTGGGAACCGTTGTCTCCCCTGATGCTCCGGGCTGAAACTGCTTCTGAGGTGGTGTCAGGCTTTCTGGGCATGGGCAGTGGAGAGGCATAGCTTCACTTGGGAGGAAGGGGCAGAAGGCAGAGGCAAAGGGCTGTCCAAGGATAAGGAACGGAGAGGCAGATCTGACTACTCTGCCATGACGGTCTCTCTGCCAGGCAACGAATGGGAGAAACAAGCAAGCAAGCAAGATCTTTCTGCTGTTAGACACAGAGGGAAAGAGATAAAAAGGAAGAAATATCTCTGCTAAGCAAGGAGGAAGAAAAGAAAGGGGGGGAGGCAAGGTTTGGGTTGTACTAATTTAAGTTTCCTAAATTATGTCATTCCAGACATGATCCTATAATAGTACATATCAATCCAGTCATCAAACTAAATATTATTCAGGTTAATCAAAAATGCTAACAGCTAGGTGGGCAGAGAAACAGTTGAAATCATAGAAAATGCTTGTAGCTTGGGGTTTAGATTGTGGCAGTGGTTTGCTCTCCAAGCTTGTTTCAATTTAATTTCTGAACATTTCGTTACCAGACTAGGTAACATCAGCAGCAGGATGTTCTTGTTCTATTCCTCTTTAGCTTATAAAGGTCTTGTGTGCTGGTGTGGTCAGTTGGTCGTTTGGTTGAATGTTCATTTGGAGCTATATTTAAATTCTGAACAGCTGATTGATTCTTTAGTTGATTGGTTGTTCAAATGGTCTGGTTTATATTCATACGCTGGATCTAGTCACAGGGGTGGGCTGCTGGGGGTTTGCAGGGTTTCGGGAGAACCTCTTGTTCAGAGTCTGCCCAGTTCGGAGAACCCCCAAATCCCATTCCTGGCTGGCCCCACCCACCCCACCCCACCCCTCCCAGGAGTCTCCACGTGGCCCATTTTGGATCCCAAGTAAGTGCAGAGCCCGCGCGGAGGCTCGGGCAGGGCGAAAAAAGGGCCTCCCGGAAGTTCCGTAAGGCCAGAAACAGGCCTGATTCCGGCTTCCGGAGACCGGGGGAGGCCCTTCTTGCCCTCCCAGAGGCTCGAGGAAAGCCCAGGGAGTGCGAAA
>JANHJO010001331.1:2033-23560 GCA_032468235.1 Pseudoxyrhopus heterurus | reverse complement strand
TCTATCTATCTATCTATCTATCTATCTATCTATCTATCTATCTATCTATCTATCTATCTATCTCTATCTAATCTATCGAGTTGAAACTGCATCCTCTCTGCCTTTAAGGGATTCACCATCATATCTCTTGGTCTACCCTTGAAGGCTTAGAGTTGTTTCCTCTATAAAGGTGAAAGCTTTCTCAGTCCCAGTGGTGTAGTATATGTTTACATCATTTGGGTCTGTTTGTCAGTCTGTTCATTGATAATCATTATGATTCAGACAAGTAGGATCTAAAAATCAATAGAAGATTTTTAAAGTTATCAGCATTGTGTTGTAGTGTATTTTTAGGCAAACAATTGCACCTGCTTAAAAAAGTTATTCCTTAATAACAGTAATTGTGACTGGAATTTCCATCATTAGGTGATGTAGTCATAAAGCATGATGTCACATGGCAACGTCACTTAGTGATGGCAATCCCAGCAGTCCCTTTTGTTGTCATTAAGCAAGGATTGCAGTCGTTAAGGGAGGACCCCCTCGCAACTTCTTCCTGGCTTCCAACAAGCCAAGTCAATAGAGAAGCTGGCAGGAAGTTGTAAGCCCTGGGCAGCTCACAAGCAGGCCAGTGAGTAGGTCAGAGAATTCTGTGGCTTGAGTGCAGACAGCCAAGGATTAGTTGCTCCCAACGACAAATGACACAGCACAAACACAGCTGAGTGGTGTTGGTTGCTCCCAAATGTGGGAGGGCATTGAGGTGGCTGCTGTGGCACCAGTGTGCCCAGGTAGGAAGCAGCTGCTACTGGGTGTGTGGGCAGAGCAAGTGTGGCTGGGTGGGGTGGTGGTGGCTGCTACTGAATGTGGTTGGATGTTGCAGACATGCAATCTGGGAGGTATGAATAATCCAGCTGTAGCTGGGTTTCTCAGTGGAGAAGGAGGTGAGATTGACTTACAAAAGTTACCCCGTGGCCTTGCTGGCTTCCCATTCACTTTGCTTCATGTTTTTGATGAAAAAATATTTCAAGTTTGATTTCTAACATTTCCACACAGGACTGGAAAATTTCCTGTCTGAAATTCAGAAGTTTTCCAGTATTTTAAGCAGTAATTTGATTATTTCAAATTATTTGTATTTCAAGCATTACTGCCTATGAAACATTTGAAGTTTCTTTGCTGCCTCCTTATTCCATTTTCAGAATTTATCAGTTAAAATGCCATCTTCATATTATCATTTTATTTTCAATATTGTGGTTTAATGATATAGAAATCTGAAATTTTTGTAATGCCTCTTTATGTATTACATTGTTATCTCCTTTCATATTCTTTCATAAGTAGTTGGAGATAGCTAATACTGTTATAGTGCAAAGGAAGGGTGTTATTATCATCATGGCTAATACTAGCCTGAACAATGAATCTGTTTCTTTAATGTCACTGATATATAATTTTAATTCATCTCCAGATGCACTATTGATTGGAAGAAAGGAAAAAATGTTACGGTAAAAACAATAAAGAAGAAACAGAAACACAAGGGTCGAGGCACTGTCAGAACAATTACTAAACAAGTACCTAATGACTCCTTTTTTAATTTCTTCAGTCCAATTAAAGGTAACTTTAACTTTGATCCAATTTATTATTCCCTTATTTTATAATACTGAACTTTTTCTATGTCACAAATATGAGTAAAGCAATTGAGCGGATTTTGTTTCTTGTTGGAATATTTTCAGGTTTGAGTAGATTTTGTAAGGTTTAGTATTGAGAATCAAAGCAAGTTAGAACTAACAAAATGTTTAATAGTTGCAGAAATAAATCTCCAGTTCAGAATGGGTACTTAATTTTGACTATGATGTAGTTAACCTGGATGAGGTACTTGCAATGTTTTGTAGAGCACATAAAATCACTTTTAAGGGTTTTTTGGGTGGGACAGGGAGTTATCGTTTTTTGAGGGGGGGAAAGGCTTAGAGCATGGAATGGTTGCAAGCCATTAAACTGAACCTGAGCACGATTACCTTTTAACATGCAGAGGAGAGACAGTGAAGCTCTTAACAGGCGGTTTGTAAGCAGCCTAGAGTCATTGATAGTGCATGGACATATAAATATTCTAAATGATAATAAAAAAACAGGAATCTCTCTCCTCTAATCCTAACACTTTAACCTACATAATCTGGTGGAAAATAAAAATATATTCTATTCAATTTTAAATTTCTATCCCATTCTTATTTTACTCTCAACATTTTTAGTACTGAAAGGTCACTAAGTTACTTTATGTATTCGTCCTTTAGTCTGAAATTTGCTTGAATGCTTAGGAGAAGCATCAGCATATTTAGAAACTTTGCCTTATTTCTAAGTAGTACATTTTGCTTCCAAACTGATAGGCAGTCTGTCACGCATGTACACTATTAGCGGTGAATCATGATGCTGTAACAGTAAAATACCACAGTAAGTTTTGTTAATTGTAAAATGATGTTTACAAGAGTATGAAAGGTGATAATGAACCAAATTTGTAAGATCCAAATTTGGGGAGATTCTTATAAGCAAGAAGTTTAAAGAATGGAATGGAGTATATGAAGCATTGTATAGCATGGTTAAAGCAAAGTTGATTTAAAGTATTTGTGGAATATTGAGAACCTCAGTGAATGGTGTTAATTTAAGCCAGGTTTGGCTGTCCTGGCTTATGCCTTTAATTTCTTTGACTTTTACTTCTTTTATGAACTTTGTATAATGTTGCTTATTTAGAACAGTGAATAGAGAGTATTAAGAAGTAGAATTATACACATGCATGTATGTAGAAGGATGTACAGTAGAGTTTTCTCTTATCAATAGACATTCAGCTTGGTAACTACCTTTTTGAAAGATGCCCCCTTTCTCTCATTTGCCTCTTTCCAGCCAAGCATATAAACTTGAGTAGATTGCAAGGAAAAAGCTAACCATACACCAGAACACATAGTTCCTTGTCTTGATAGGACATAATGTTGAAAAGAGAACAAGATTTTTTTTTAATCTGTCAGATATTTTTATACTAAGAGGTGACAGAACCTAAATATCATTAAGTTATATGGGATCTTTCTGTCAATTATCACACATAATCCATAAGCCAGTGTTGTGCAATATCTTAGATGTATTTCATGCACATACCATGAATCACAACTTTGAGCTACATATTAATCCTGATGTAGGTTGTCTTCTTTCAATAACCTAAAAATTGAAGAATTGGGATTAACAACATAATAGTTCCTTCTTGTTAAATTCTAGTTTTTCGACATGATATCTCTTCTTAGTAAATTGCAGTGCAAAATTGTTATTTAATCTATGTGAATCATGGCTCTGAACTAGGAAAAGACACAACAAAACTTGGAAAACAGTTTGAATATTCATTATCACAGATTTTTCTTGTCAGGAGAGCTATATTTTACTAACCAAGCAAAACAAAAATAAACTTACCACAATGTTTTGAATTTCTTATCATTCTCATCATAGCGAATGCAAATAAGAAAGAAGATTCCATAGTACCATCCCTATAGGGGTATGGATAATGTTGAATAAATCCTTTAAGATATGATTTAATATTAATGATATAACTATCAGAGCAGTGGTATTGCATTTTAACAATGCTATTTATTATTAAATTTCCTTTGAATCTCCTCTACATGGAAACATAAATTTTAAATAAATCTCTTTCTTTAATTATGTAAATATTAGTGCCATACAAACTTATTCATTACCCTAAACCACTTCCATATTTTGCAGTTTTCTTTTGCACCATTTTTCTGACTCCAGTGTTTCGTGCTTAAACTACCGGTTTAGGAAACAAAGGGAGAGAGACTTTACATTGGATTTACATTTCTATTTGTCCCTTCACAAGGCACTATACTAGAACATACTTTGGATTTTTTTTAAATCGTCTATTCATATAAATACTATACATGTTAGCATTTGAAACACAAAAATTACTTTATAAACAATTTACAATACATTTGTGATTTTTCCCCCCCTGTAGTTTCAGGAGATGGAGAATCATTGGTAAGTTTTATTTCATTTTTAAAAATAATGAGTTCAGCTTTATAGCTTCGCATTTGATTGTTCATATTAGATATTTCATTAACAATGTTGCATAAAGTCTAATCAATTCAATGATGGCTTTCTATTTATTATTTTTTTCTCTTTTTCTCTGGTATTTGGTCTCTAAGCTTTATGTAATCTCTGCTTGATCTCCAGAGCTGGTCAATAATTGTTTACAATATATTTTTGCTTCGAAAACAGAGGTTTACAACTTTAATTGGTATATAACAATGACTTTCTAATAAAATGTTGATATTACTTGATACATCATTGACAATTGCAAGTTTGGGAAACAGCCAAACTTTTCTATAAATCAGAATTCTCTTTTTTAGCAGTTGTAAATTAGTAGAAATGCATATCTATAGCCTACAAAATACTTCAATTTCATTTCTCTTACTCATTTTAAATTATTTCTTGATGATAAGATAGATGTAGTTATACAGACACATAATTTCTTCTTTTAATTTTGCAGGATGAAGATTCAGAGTGTACTTTAGCCATAGATTTTGAAGTTGGGCACTTCTTCCGTGAAAGAATAGTGCCCCGTGCTGTGCTCTATTTCACTGGAGAAGCTATAGAGGATGATGATAATGTATGTGTCTTCCAATTATTTCAGGTTTATTTGTTTGTTTGTTTAATTTTGCATAGAGGCATTGTACTTGCTTTTAATAATAATTTTTGCTGATTAGAAAAGAAAATTCAAAGCTTTAAAGTCAAGATTAATAATACATTAATGTTCAAAGTTGGTAATTTCTCCACTATATGTGATTCCTACATCTTGTAAGTAAACTAGGTAGGCAATACTCTCCTCAAAAATTTCCCAGTAAGGATTTTGTTTACTTAGTAGGCATGAATGATGGAACATCGTTTGAAAACAAAAATTGAGATTTGTGCAGACTCTGCTTTTTTTATTAGTTATACTACATGAAATAGAGCTGACTATACACAGGAACATTCATAGAATAAGAAAAAGTTATGGTCTGGTATTTTATTTCGTGTCTTTCCTGTTATATTAGGTTTATGAAAGAACAAAGTCCATGCTATAAATAGATTAATTCATGCATTTGGCTAGATGCATTTTATTACTATTATAATTGCTATTAACATGTAATCATTCAACAATACCTGAGGTGGACAAGGACCTGTACACAAGAAATTGAGTCAGTGTGTACTTCCCCCATTGGACCCTAATACATAAAGGAGACTAGATCATTTCCAGTAATATTTAAATAGCACTTAAGTTTCAATGTCCAGTATAATAGTAATCCTAACAACAGTTCTACCAATAAGTTATTATTACCATAACAGATGTGTGTAGAGATGCTGAGTCTGAAAAGATAGTAGCTTATATAGTGCTGTTCACTGAACTTACCACTGTGGGGTGATATGGGACTGAGAACTTCCCAGGTAGTCTTTTGTTCAGTGTATTATCCTATCTTAAAGAAAATATTGCACACAACTTTGCTGTTTGTATGACAACTGTTCCTTTTTGTAACTTTAAAAACAATAAAAAAGATAAATTATGCAAAATACAGAATAACAACCCTCTGGTCAAGCAGCAATGTTTGTTCAGATCTTTAATATTATATTTAAGTACAGTAAAGTAAAAAGTAGAGACTCAATTGAGTTGAACTCATCCCAGGTCCTGGCTACTTACCCATCTGGTTTTTCTTGGTAATAATAGGGAAATGATTTGCTATTACCTTCTTCCATGTTTTTTATCCAGCTTCCCTGTCTTGTATACAAGCCTGATAATTCTTGATGGTCTCTTAAATATTAGGCCTAGCCTTGTTTAAAGGGTTTTTGAGATAATCAATTGAACATTTACCAAAATCTCATAGAAATTCATGATGAATATTGAAATAAAAAAATGTTCACATCTATTGAAAGTACTTTGCTATATTTAGAATAAGTGATCTATTCATCTTCTCTTAAATAATTATGGGAATGTAGAAAGATATATTTAATTGTTCGATATGTATATGAAGGTATTAGTCTGATACATTTTAAACTGTCAGATGTATATAGGCGGATTTGAAAAAAAATATGGTCCAAATATATAAATGCTAACGAGTGTAATGAGTGTAAAGTAATATCTAAATGAGTTTCTCTCCCCTCCCTACCCCGTCCTTTTAATTAGTTTGAAGAAGGAGAGGAAGGAGAAGAAGAGGTGAGTATATCATGGTTTAATATTTTTCCTTCAGTGGAATACATAATAAATATTGTAGGCTGAATAATCAAGGAGATGCATTTTAGAACAGGGATTGGAAAACTGAGGTCTTATGTTAACCTTAATTTTTGTGTTTTGCATGTGTATATGTATTGACCCAGATGGAATACCTCCGTATCAAAAGTCAGCAATAACAAATTGGCTATTGTGTGTATATTTAAAAGACAGTCTAGTTCAAAGGGAAGCTAGAGGAGTTACAGAACTAGAATTCTTGAAAATCGCACATTTTTTATTTTACAATTACATTAAAAAGAAATTAAGTGCAATCCTGAAAATCTTACTTCCAAACGTATGTGAAAGCTAGTTAAGAAGGCAGAAAGTAGGCTGAAGTTAGAAGAATCCTATGTTTATTAAGTCCCAGTAACAAACAGCTTAGATCTTAGTTCAATGGTAGATATTCTGTAGATCTGGTCTTCTGCTTCTCAAAAGACAGAAACCATATGACCTGATTCTCATTCCCTTCTCCTGTAGATCATTTCTTAATTGCTTGTTAATTCCTTCACTTATACAGAGCAGAGATAGGTCTTTTTTCCATTTCCCATCCCCCACCCTTTTTTCTCCATTTTTAAATAAATTAATTATTGATAAAAGGAATGTCCTACTTTTCCCCCTTCTGGTTCTTTCTTCTGCTTTCTGAGACTTTCAGTATAGGGTGTGATGGATGTTTATCACTAGCCATATGATTTTGGAGGGCACGTGTAATGAGTTTATTTGTAAGTAAGCTGCTATAGCTTCTTCAGTGACAAGAAGCTTCTGCAATATTTATTCCTCTGCCAAACTTTGATGCAGCAGAATTTCCAAAGACAAGACTTGCTGACTTTATCTCTGCAACATTGAAGGAACAGTCCACTCATTTAAAGCACTTTTCTTTGTAGACAGATTACCGATCATTTTGAAAGTCTTACCGGAATTATTAATAACAGTTGAGAGAGTAAAAATATTCATGATCATTCATGAAAAAAGAAGGATAAAATTACCTGAAATGTGTTCATTCTTAGAAAGGTGCTGTTTTAGTCTCATCTTGCTGATATTTCTACTACTTTTAAAAAGAATGAAATACTCAAAAAAAAGTAATTTTTCTTGTCAGAATAGCTAAAGGAAATATTAAATAGTCTATATCATCAGTTTCAGTACAAAGATTGGCTTGTGTTTATCACATCTTCTCAAAACTCAGCATTCACATTTCATGGCATTTATCAGTTTTGTTACTTGAAAACCCTCTTTGATCTCAAATCTTTTCAAATGTTACAAAGACCTTTAGCAATCAGATTGCTTTACTAACAAGCTTGCTTGGCAAACTTTGTAAACAGAAGAATCTAGTACCATCATTCCACCTAAATGATGCCATTAACTTATCATAGAGACTAATATTCCTTTCTCTGAAAAGACAGGAAGATCCCATTGAATAACAGATGCATTTAATATTACAAAACAGCAGACTCATGTTTCTGGTCTTTGTGATTAGTAAGAGTCAGCAATCAAAAAAAATGGATGAAACAATGTGCATAATTAAGTCAAAGTCTTGGTTGTCAAAAAAAAAAAAAAGCATACTTATCCCAGTCCTTCCTTTTTAAATCTAGGAATTAGAAGGGGAAGAAGAAGGAGAAGAGGAAGAAGATGCAGAAAGTGAACCTAAGGTAGGCTCTATTGAACTACTTATATTAAGCCAAAATTATAAATTGTACCACATGCCACATAAATTCTACTAATTCTAAAGTTAATAATTTATTAACTTTAAAAATGGCTCAATTTTCATTTTGTTCATTATTCATTCAATGAATACATTCTTACTTTCCTTGCTATTGCTAAGCTAATACTAGTTCATTTCATTTTCTTTAACCTGACAAATTAATAGTTTTATAACATGGCATACAGTATAAATAGCAAATTCTGTTTGTCTTGTATACATATATTTATATAAACTTAGAAATATATTTTAGCATATGCCTGCTTATTTAAAAGCTTTGCAGATTTGAAATATATTTGTCCATTTTATGCCGATTTGCTTTTGTTTGCAAACATTGCTATAGTTTTTCATTCTAAAATACCAAAATTTGCTTTATTCATTTCATTTTTTCCCTACTTGCCTAAAAAAAGGAATTCTTAATTTGCAGATTACACTTGATAAATTCCACATATACAATTACAGGGAGATTTATAATAGTGATGTAATTGTTATGTGGTATTCCTATGTGATATTTTTCTCTTGAATGAAAATTTTAGTCATATAGATAAGATGAAATAATTCATGAAGTGTTTCTCCCTTTCCTCCCTTTTCACTCCCTGCCCCAGACTTATTTTTAAAATTACAGCATGGAAAGAATCTTTCTTGCCATCAGTTCTCAAACTAGTTTTACTTACACTGATAGCTGGTTATCTGCAATACATTGACCAGAGATCTATATTAAAATAAAAGTAAATTATGCAAATATTTAATGTGAAAATTGGATTTGAATTTTGAACATTGTACATGTTGACTTGAACATATAACCTGTACAATTGGCACAATTGTACACATGGCTTAGAGATAATGTTTCTTATGACAATTGTATAACTATTACAGTAATGATGTGATAGTTACTGAATTGAAAATGAAATGCATTGCAGGCAAGTGTTAACATCTTTGGCTAGAAAAAATAGAAAATATGCTTATTTCTGTGAGTGATTGTATGTGACAAATTGTTTTTTGTGCCTTCTGGAATAGTAGTTACTGCTTTTTTACTTTTGTTTATTTGGGTCCATTTCATCTTTCTTTTATGCTGACAGTTCGTTTCAATTTTTCCCGTTTAGGTGTAATTTAAGTCTGTTTATCATTCATTCATTCATTTATAGGTAAGGTTGAATTCCATTAATACCTAACTTCCAAGGCTCCCCCCTCCCCCCCCTTTTTTTTGAACCCATGCAAATTTCATTCATTTAAGTACCTAATTTGTGTCATTCACCTATTCTATAGAACGAAGTGGTACTTTACCAAGATAGTGTATAATTAAGTCCACAAGAACTTGGTTAATGTTGAGAAAAATACATAAAATAGATGTGACCCTTAAATTGTAGATAATGACCATTTTTGAGGGAAAATTAATATTTATTAGATATGTCTTCTCAAATATCCAGATACAATCTAAAAAAGAAATTTTCCAGCCTAACTACTTAGTATTCAAATATTGAGCTGTTTACCCTTACAGATGGAATAGTCTGTTTCAAGATCAGATTGTTTCTGTTAAGGTTGTGGTGGCCTGTTGCAGTGTTGAAATGCTTTCAGTGACATCACAACTTTGGAATGGGATATTGGGGGGGTCAACATTATTTCATTCAAAAAGTACATTCTAGATTTATTTGTTATTTGTGTGTGTGTGTGTGTGTGTGTGTGTGTTGGTTCTTTGTGTAGGCTTTAGTGACTTAAAACTACTAGCTACATTTTAGTATATTTTCAGTATTTGCAACTCATTAGAAGATATTGTTCCAAACTCTGTGATTTAGCCTTGACATTTAAAAAGAATGTCATCTATGCTAAATTAGTAACATCTATGGTATTTAAACATTAATTTGTGCATTTAGATTGATTTAATTTCCTTCTCTTTTTCTTTGATGCTATTAATGTATCAAAATAGTTGTCATTTGCATTTAAATATCTTTCCTTTATTAAGCTGGCATTTTGATTTGAAATTTGTCATTTTTCATCAATGACTGATTTTAAAATTGTACACATATGGTCTTAACAGAAACTGTTGTTTCATCTGAAAAATGTTCGCTTTGTGAAAAGTATGTAGATGGACATATAGTCAAAAATTTTGCTCTGGTAATTCCACATAAATTTTATTGAAGAACATTGCAGTATTTGAAATTGTTTAATCTTCTAACTACTTTTGTACTTGCTTCTGTGGGGTCTTTCTCCAGAATAAGCCATTAACTTGATCAGCTCTTAAACTGTTTTTCCTCCTCAGATGTTCATATCATCTATATCTGACATCTTGTTTTAGAATATTTTACTTCCTCCCTGTTTTCACAACACTTAATAGTGCAGCATCCTACTGCATTTGAGTTTTAGAAGCACTTGAGGAAGGTCTGGAAGATGTTACTTAAGCTAAAGGTTTATTATCCATTGCAGAAGATCTTGTGCATAATATAGTAGGTATTCCTTTGAAAGGAAATTATTGAAAGATTCAGAAATCACTGTTTTAGCTGTAAATTGTTTAAGGGTTGATTCATTAGCCATTATGTATGCAATTTAATTCTGTGTAAATGAAATAAAATGCCTTCCACTGAAGCAGTTGCCTGGTAATATCTCCCCAAGGACCCACATCATTCTGCATGCTGGAAACCTCTAGGTGCAACCAGGGATTTTCCATTAGGTCACAGTCTTTTCCCTTCCCCTCTATCCATCCACTCCTGTGGTGATGGAGAAAGGTGAAAAACTTATCTTGGGATTCTCAAGCAGAGACAGCCTGAAAATAGGAAAGGAGGAAAGCAGTGCCACTCCCCATCCCTCTTCTTTCTCAAATGCTTCCTACCCACAGTCCCAACATGAGGTAAAGAAAGGCTCTATAGGGACAAGAGGTCTGCCACCAAGAAAACAAGAACTACCCAATCTTTTCTGTGTTCATTGGACTCAGGAAGGAGTCAGACACCTCCCTTCAACACCAATTGGGCGTATGAGGTGTTTTGAGACCTTAAATACGGTCTTGAATGATTACACTTTAGAATTCACCAGTGTGTTATTCCCCAAGAATATTTCAACCCTTTTGGTCACACAGTGCAACCAACAATTCCTTTGGTTCTGAAACTTATAAATAATTTTCTGAGTACTAATAAAGGAGAATATTTGTAGCTTAAGGTTGACATGAGGGTGCTTGGTGCTCTCTGAGCTTGCTTGTTTTCTTGCAGGTGTTTCCTTACCCTACCTAGATAACCTCATCTTGCTTCTAGAATAAGATGCCCACTTGAGATTGCCCTGCAACTACTGTAGAAAAATCTAGGATTCTATTTCCTAGTGTTAGTGACTGTTGTAATGTCTTGTTTTAGCATTGTTCACAACTCTTCATTCAATTTAGAAACTACACTAATAATCATATTCCTCAATGCTTCTTCAGTACTCTTTTTATTTCCTGAATTATGAATATTCGGTTACTGCTTTCCTTACTCTTAAACTAGATATTCCCTGTTTATCCTTAGTAAAGTGTATATCTAGTAAAGTGGCTAAAAGATCATCTGTTACTTTTTAGGTTTGTTTTTGTTCCCAAAGTAGCCTTAATATGGATTATTGTGCTGTAAATTTTATAGACAGTTTTGCTGTCTCCACTTCGTTGGGGATGTTTTGAATAAAAATCTTGGCTTCTAAGAAGCTGCTACACATGATTGATAAATGTTCCATGACCTGCATAGGAAACATTTCTAATAGAAATGTCAGGTTTTGTGCATCATTCAACAGCAAGGATATATAAGAGAAAATAGGAATTAGAGTAATTCTTCTCTGAATAAAATATTCAGTCACTCGGAAAACAGCATTATATATTACAGGTAGTCCTTGATGTATAATCACAATTGAGCCCAACATTTCTGTTGCTAAGCAAGGCAGTTACTAAGTGAGTTTTGCCCCATTTTACAATCTTGCCACAGCTGTTAAGTGAATCAGTGAGTTGTTAAGTTAGTAACATGGTTGTAAAGTGAATCTGGCTTCCTATTAACTTCGCTTGTCAGAAGGCTGCAAAAGATGATCGTTACCAAACTTCTGAGTTTTGATCACATGATCACGGGCAATGGTTGTAAGTGTGAAAAACTATCATAAGTCATTTTTTTTCAGTGCTGTTGTAATATTGAACGGCTACTGAACCAATGGTTGTAAGTCAAGGACCATCTGTTCTTGCCCTTTTCATTATCTCTTTTTAAACAATTAAGTATGCTGTATTACATTTCTGTAATCTTCATCTTTAATATTAATCAAAAAAATTACGCAAACTTACTGTACTTCTATGCTATCAAAATGATTTGATTTAGATTTGTTACTGTTCAAATATATTGTTGGTGAATGGTATGCAAAACAAGAGAACGCTTAAAGCAGTCTTCAAAATTAAAATAATTGTTTTTATTAGAAATACAGGTGATATGAGTTGAGCTTTTAACAGTTAATTATCAAATGAATATCAGAAAAGTCACAAGTTGTAGGGAGTTTTTTTTTTTCTTGCTTTTGGAATTTTTCTTCCACTCTTCCTTGCAGAATCCTTCTTGCTTGAAAATGTTTTACATTACTTTACATATATTATAAATTTGAGAACTTCATGTAGGGATACCAAAGTTTAAATTGTGAAGGCTACTCTAAAAACTGTGTTTTCTATAAGTGTTCTTTAATACTTTGAAAGTGTATTTTAAACTGTTATCTTTCGAAATAGCCAGCATATTCTTCATATGCTTTATCATTTTTCCACAAATGTATATTGTGTGGTTATGGCTGAACAGTTCAATTTTTATTTCAGAATTTGTGTGTGTGTGTGTGCGTGCATAGATTAGGCAGTGATGTTGAGATCAGAAGAAAGATAATTTCTGCCAGCTTTCCATTGCAGATAATTGTTACAAAAGCAGTGCTATACCGTGGACCTGTGAATAATTACTGTAGTATTGGCTAAACTTTTCAGAAGGCCATTTGCAATGATCTCTGGGTTTTGTTTTGCAGATCTGACCAGCTTTTTGGCAGTTCTACTGTATATTTTTTTTCTGGGGTTTCCATAACTTACCTTTACTTCAACAATTTTGTTCACTTAACAATATTCCTTAACAATATTCCTCATAGCTGAAAATATTAGTACAGATAATCCTCAACTTACAACTAGCCATTTAATGTCAGTGGCAGTCATGATGGCTTTGGAGTGGGTGCTTTACAGCCTATAAATCACTTTCAGCCATTATAAAATGTTGCACTGTCCCATCACATGACTGCTTTTCAGGCGCTTGGTAATCTGTTTGTATTTATGACTGGTTGCTCTGTGATCATGTGATCACCATTTGAAATCTTATTTGCTAGCTTCCCCAGAAAGTCAGCAGGGAAAACAGGCAGAGAAATTTGCAAGCATAGAAGACATTGGATTTAAGGTCCATTCCCTCATACAGTGCATAGTATGATAACTATTAAACCTCTGCATTATCCATTCAGGGGTATGTAGGAAAGGCTTTAAATGGGTTGTTTATATTTTAATTTTTAAAAAAATCTTGGGTTTTCCTTTAGAAGAATGATCTTTTTTTAAAAAAAAAGCAATTTTAAAAATAAGCAGTGGAACATTTACTAAAAATTCTTTGTAATTGTCTTTAATAAACTATGCAGAAAAGGGATACCTGTATTCATGCACAATTTGGATAGCCTACAAAGGATCCTTTTGTTTCAATTTACCTTTATTGTAGACATAAAGGACTGCTTCTGACATTACTCTCTCTTTTTCCCCCCTTCCTTCAGTATTTCCTGCAGGGCTTGCCCCTGATAGTAAACTCTTATATGATCCTATGGTATTTTGCTTTTTCTTAAAACTGGGATTATGTTTTTATTTCTTTATTTTAAGAGATGTTCCGGGTGTGTCTTGGTGGAATTTGAAACTTTCTTTGAGACTAGTATCTTAGAATATAGTTTTTCATCAGGATGTGGTTAACCTTCAGTCTGTCTCTATGCATCTTTTAGATATTTTGGAAAATGCTAAAATGTTGATATCAAGAAAGACTCCTCTCTGAACAATGATCTGAAAGTGTGATATTGTTGGTCTGGGTCAAGCAGTACTGAATGATATTCATCCATTTATTTATTCCAAATCTTAGGGTGGAATGATGTAAAAATGTAAAAACACAGATTGTTGTACCAGTTACTGAAAAGAATAAGTGAGCCCCTAGCCACTGCAAGAAATAAGATGATACACCTTTATTGTAATCCATTATTTTTGTAATGGCTAAAATATAGGGCTAACTAATAAGCAATGCTTCAGTTTTGAAGGCAAAACACTTCTCTGATTGTAATCCTAAGAAAAGACATGCTTTGAAATTTGCAAAAAAAGATGTGATATTTAGACTGCAATTGATTCTTAAGCACCTTTTAACCTTTAGGTCCAAAACACTGCGCAGTTTTAATAACTGGCTGTCTTGCCTTTAGGATAAAGAATAATCTCCATCCCTCAAAGCACAATATCTTGAATATTACTTTACAAATTAACATCGTAGTTCTCGTATTGGTTATGAATACAAAATTAAATTTGATGTTGAATTAAATTCAGTATTATATTGAAGTATCTCTTGCATAAATCTTGTCTTTTTTTCTTTTCATTTTTAAACAGAAAGATGCCAGTCAACCTGCTGAATGCAAACAACAATAAGGAAATACCACTTCAGAGTGATATTTGAACAGCCTGTAACAATATTTGGATACCTGGCCTGCAGTTCAGGAAATTCCATTACTGCAGCACAATCTTATTAACAATGCTTAAACTAAATTGTTTTCAAATGCATGATTTTCACTAACTCTTTTCTTATTTTTGCTTAACTTGTACAGTGGCAACTTAATGCATTTGAGAAATATGAGGTTTAATTAAAGCACACTCTACAGCCTTTGGTACAATTTAGCTCAACTGTCTCTGTAGGCTTTTCCATTAAATTAAAAAAATAATTTGCCTTTTTGAAAAACTTACCCTCAACGAAAGGTAAGTTTTTGTCAAAATACTATGAAATAGGAATATTTAGACTATTAAATTAATAAAATACAGTAAAAACAAATAAAGCAATATGCCTTCTGGTAGATCTTTTCCCTTTAAAATAAATCTGTAACCATTCAGACAGATTTGTGCTACAGAGTACCTTAAAACATTGTCATTTCCAGTAATTTTAAACGGAAAATAACATTTCCTTTATCTATGAAGAAAGGAGTGGTTGAGAGACATTTAGTTGTTCACCTTATTTATTCATTTTTTTTAAAGTACTTTGGTGAACTAGTACTTTTAATAGTTTTAAAATACTTGAAGAGAATCCTGTTTATGAACTATGGGTACTTGTATGTGGAAAACTCATACTTTACTCAAGAAAATGATGGCTTCTCAGACATTTCAAAACAAGCCCAATGTGGGCTCCCTATGTTGAGAAGGTTGCAGCACTTAGTAAGTATATAACCCTGGTTTGCCTTAGTTACGCTCGGCAGACAAAGGTTTGACGCCTGGACATAAGCTGCAACTTTATATGCTTGTTCTCCACTGTTGGGTACAACCTCACTTTTAGTCTTCCTTCAACCTTAAAAACAGACCAGAGTTTGATGTAATAGCTGAACCAGCATTTTGTAATTTGTTTTCACCCTTTAATCCAAGTGCAGATGGTCTTGGTGATGGTTTAGCCATCAAGTGCAAATTAGCATTGGAATTCAGAGGACGTAGCAAAGTACGGCTTCCATTAAACAAAAAATAAAGTGAAACTACACACAAACGTGGAAAATAATGTTCTGTATAAATTGGAAGGTGATCCAATTTGGGCCTGTGAAAGCTATATCATATAATTGGAAAAATATAGATACATCCTGGGTACATAGTTCTGATGTTTATCTGCAATATCAAGTCACTCTGTTCCACATTTCCATGTTTTTTAAAGCTCCAGAATCCTTCCGAAGAATATTCAGAATACAGTTCACCTTTCTTAAACATACAATGCCAGCTTATGGCAACACTTCATTACCAATTGTGTGAATGCTGTTACCAGGCATGTAGAGAGTGCTCCAGCCTTATCTTATACATTTGTAACTTAATACGGTGTTTTCAATTTGTACAGAATAGTTAGAATATTCTATTAAAGTTGTGAAACATGAAGCATATTGTCCTGATAGTTTCTCTATCAATACATGACATTTTCTTGTCGCATTCATCAGCGTGTAACAGTTAGAGCAACTAATCACATGGATCCCTACTGAGATTTCAGTTGTAAATTTCCCTGTATATATGGTAACTTATTTTGGTTGTGGGACTCAGTTGAGTATTGAGTTTTTAGGGCAGTATTTTTCAGCCTTGGCAACTTTTAAGATGTGTGAGTTTTATTCTAGGAGTTAAAATCCACAAATCTTAAAGTTACCAAGATTAAGAAACACTACTATAGGAAATAGATTTGAAAAAAGAATAGTAGAATTCAACAGAAATCATGGCTGTGCTGGGCAATTTAAACAAAAACCAGAAGTAGAATAATGCTTTTATTTAAAAAAAAACCCTAAGGTTACAAAATAGAGCACATTATTAATTCCATACATGTTAAGCAAAAGAGAACTGGCAAAATAGGAGGGAAATTGTAAAATAGGAAAAATGGGTGGGGAGAGAGAGGCTGGAGATTTTGATGCAGCTCTAATTTTGTAATATATCTTAAACACTTCTAGTGTAGTATCTGCAGCTGAGAAGAAATTCTTGTATAGCTGTCTGATTCTAGCACCTGTTGATCAGAATAGAGTATCTCTCTTCACCTCAACTGAAACCTTGATAAATGTATCAGAAAAAAATAAATGCATTTTTGTATTGTTGGAATCTTTGGAAGGCAATTGATGGTTGATGAGAAAAGAGATTCTATCCATCTTCATAAGTAAGAATGATATTCTTATTCAAAATGTAGTTGGTTAACGAGCCAAAACTGTCTTTACAAATGTAAGTAAACTTCCAGGAAGAAAATAATCCAGCTAGTGTTTTGATTTTGATGAGAAACAGTAAATTCTTCACATGTTCTGTATCTTATCAATAGAATAATTGAGTTTCTTCTTTCTCATTCTTGTGTAAATAACAGCAAATAAAAATACTGCTTTTTAGTTCCTTTTTTTCAGTAAACCTGTAAGTAACAAACTTTATATTAATAACAAGGTAGCATAACTTCCAGAATACTCAAAGGAGAGATGAAAATACAAATGTGCGATTTTGGCCTAGCTTTAATTACTGTATCTCATAATTCAATTTACAATATTGCTTGGCTGCTAATTTATGGTACATTGTTCACTGATGACAATTTTCTTATTTTCAGGTTGAAGTATTTGTGGCTGAATTACAGGGTCCCCCCCCCCCACACACACACACAGCTATATGCAATTTTCTATGGTTTGTGAAGGTTAAATTTGGTATTTTTTGCCATGAGTGAGTTGGGCTGTATCTTAGTGCAACAATGAAAATGGTCTCTTAAGTGCCATGGGAATATAGTTTGGCTGCTCAGTTTGAATATCTATTAAGTTAAATAGCACTTGGGAATTCTTTTTTCAGTCGTTACCTGCTTCATTCTCCTTTCAGGTTTATTGGCCATATAAATATCTTCAATAGCAGGAAACTGTTATCCTCATATCTTGGTGACTTTCGCAAAGGAATTTCATGCATGATATTGAGCTAGGTAGAACCCTTTATAAGAGCTGTCAAGTTGAGGAATAATACAGAAAAAAAGTTCCCAAAATGTAAAACACTGGGGGGAAGGGGGGAGAAATCAGGTAATAACAAATATCTTAAAAATGATGGATCTAGATTAATTACAGCTCATACTTTTCCAGACAAGTTATTTTTAGTAGAGTTTATAATATACCCAATTTAGCAGTCTACAAAGACTTGAATAAACATGTTTATTAAAATTACAGGAAAACTTCCAGTTGAACCAAATATAGTACTGTGCTTGAGAAGTTAAAGAAATCCTCCATATAACTTGATAAAAAGTAACTTAACATGGCTACAAATATAATCATAATTCTATATTTTGAGTTGATTCTCATATTAATACACAGCAGGTTCTATCTATTATCAATTCACTTAGGACAAACTAAGCCTAGTTGACATGTTACATAATCAAACTGTAGCTTATTTTTTGCTTACTTGCTCACCCATCCCAAAGAGTTTACTAACCACAATAGACTCTGCATTTCACATAATCATGGGCGCCCCATCAATGCAATATCTTTCCATTCCCAACACTCAGAATTGAAAAGCAGCCCACTTAAGGTCTTTTTTTTTTTTTAAGCTGTCTTATGGAAAGTCAAGTTGAAATAATTCTAAATATGGAGGGTGGGGAGATTCATATGCTTTACTTTAGAAAACTTGGGCCAGTAGAACAAAAATTGTTGAAGTTTCAAAGCATTGATCAAGAGTCCAAAGTCTTTTAGAGGCTGGACTGTATTTCTATCGGTTTGTCTTAAAACTGACAAACTAATAGTTGAATTCCATACGAAGTCAAGTTTGGGTAAAGTCCTTTTATTTAAAAAAAATGAAGCTTTGATAATGGTTATTGTATTTAAATGTGCTAGAATGATAAATGTCTGTACAGATGGCATTCAAAAAAAAAAGATTTGGCAAAATTAGAGTAGCTATAAACTAGGCAAGCAAGGAGAACAGCACTCTTGTCCTTCATCACTTCATCCTTCACATATAGGATAATAATGGGCTCAAGCTGAATGCTCCTGGGTTTGTGTTCAAACATAATTGATATGCTTCTCTTCCTGTAATTAAGCCCAAGCTTTTAAAAAAAATTGCTCCTTTTGATTCTGACAGTGAAACAGGAAGAGTCATGTTATTCTCAGTTACCCTGGGAAATAGCAATTCTTCAGATAATGCCAAACATATTCATCCATTCATCCATCCAATAGTGGAGAAGTATTATGCTTAGTATGGTCTAACAGGAAGAAATTTTGTTCTAATTGTTTTGATTGCTGCTCTGCAAAATAATGCAGGATTCCTTCCAATAATTTCCTAGAAAACACTGGACTTTCCATTGCACACTGTTGTGAATCAGGTTTGTTGTATACTTCAATGATTATGTTGAATGTTTGAATATTGTATTGTATGGATATGGAACTTGTAGCTTTCTAGAGTTGAATGAATTGCAGTACCTAGCACCGTGATGCCAAACTATGGCACACGTGCCAGAGGTGGCACGCAGAGCCCTCTGCAGGCACACGAGGTGTTGCCTCAGCTTTGCTCTGCATGCGTGCGCGCCTCCCACCAGCCAACTGGTCTTGGGGTCTCTGCCACGTGGGGGCAGGGTGCATGCGGTGGGTGTGCACGCATGCAGGGGGCAGGGTACATGTGCGGAATGCACATGTACAGGCATGGGGCGCATGCATTGCATTGGGGATGCACGCACTTGCATTTGCGCATGCGCACACACTTTGGGCACTCAGTGGCCAAAGATCAGCTATCACTGACCTAGCAGTTCTGATCATTCCAGTCAGTATTGAGCAATTCTGGGAACAGTAATTCAGGAACATATTGAAGCCAGGGTTCTCTTTCCCTGGGTGACCTGTGTGGTAATTACCTAACTCAGCTATTGTTTAGGAGTGCATCAGTATTTAAAGTTTTCCAGGAAAAGTGCAAATATTAGTTTTATGAAGGTCTGAGAAGCTGATGTATCTGAGGGGAAGCAGGGATAGAAACGAGACATCAATAGTCTAAGAAACAACATGAGTTATATATGCAGTTTTCCCCAACCAGATGTACTGGTGTACAACGGGGTGTCAAAGTCAAGACCCAGGAGCCGTATCCGGCCCGCAAGGTGCTTAGATCTGGCCCGCGGGGCCAGCCTGGAAATATCAAAGGACCAGCCCTCTACTGGCTAAAATGGGGCACAAGGGGCTGCACGCAGCTCCCCGCAACTTGTTTTTGGCTGCAGAGTGCTGCAGGAGGCCATGGAGGCAGAAAATGGGCCACGGGGGGGTCTCACGCGGCCCGTTTTTGGCTGGCAGAGTGCTGCAGGAGGCAACCGTCCCATCTCCCATCCCTGGCCAGCCCGCAGAGGAAAACTACAATGCGGATCCAGCCCTCAAAATCCAGTTTGACACTCCTGGTGTACAACTTCCAGAATTCCCAACCACTGTGGGAATAGTAGTTTGGTTGTCTAACAGTTCTAGAACTTGCCAAATAAGGGGAAACTGTACTAACTATATTACTCTGGAAGTACAATATGGCACACAGTGAACTGGATAGTAAGGGAAGAATTGATCCAGACAACATAAAATTACTTTGCCCAAGGTATTTTAACTGGAAAATGTATTTTGGCAATGAAATCTTTCATAAGTTTGATGGGAGCTGCAACCACTTACTAAACTTAATGGAAGATACATGAGGTGATTTTTCTCAAAATTATTTGCTAATTTCTTGCAAAACGAAAGATAAGTAACTCATTTCTATACACAGTCCAATGTTGTGACTGGTTTGTTTTTTTTACTTCCTTGGGGTTTTCCTGTACTACTTCATAGATCAGGTCCATATGGGACAGAATGCAAGGATTACTTTGTTGCTAATTCACTAACAAATAAGGGAGTGAAATTTTAAAGATTCGGCCTTCTCAAACAACACTAATGAAAATTTCATTTTTGAAAGTAAAGTGGACAGACTTAAGATAGTGAATAATAGCTGATATAGCAAGCTGATAACAGACATCCTCCAAGATGGTCTCTCCCCAGTGTAGTTTTCAAATCTTCCAGTGGTGCCCCTGTTGTAATCAAGAACATCCACTTTGTTGGTGGTCATTCTTCCCACTTTTTACTGCATTATAAATTTCTCAAGTTAATTGGGTCTTCACATAATACGTATAGGTTATATTTTGAAATTAGTCATTTCTGCCCAAGCGAGAATTCTGGTTTGATTTGGATTTGTTTTATTGGCTATAACATTCTTGGGTGTCTTCTCCAACCCCAAAGTTCAAAAACATCAATATTCCTTCTGTCCTACTTCAAAATATTTTGCTTTCATAGCAATAGCAAAAGCAAAAGCATGCCATAGGGTAAATTATTTCTAAAGTTGTAGATAGCACATCATAGCATCCAAATACCTTTTTTAAAGACTTAATTTGCTCTGCTGCTGAGTGCAAGGATAGAACATTTCTTGACTGCTAGTTCTTTCACTGTTGTCAATACTGAAAAGTAGAAGCTGTGGGAAAATTATAAGAAACCAGATACTTCTTAACTTTTTTCCTCATACTGTCTCAATCTAGCCAGGTCAAACATTTCCCAAACCACCTCTGATCCACCAGCAATTTACAACCTATCAGGAAACAGAATGCCCTCAAGATAAAATCACAATACCAGACCCCTTGCAATAAATCCACACTTAGGCATCTACACATCTGAGGCTGATCTTCCCTCTTGGACTTCTTGTTCTCAGAACAATATCCAAATACATCTAATATACAGCTCACACTCTAAACCCATGGCAGGAATACCTCAATCTACATATCAACATCAAAAGCTCTTTCGTTATAAAACCTTATTTGTATATCCCTAACATGGTGGTTACCCATAAAGCAAACCTCTTTCCTCTGGGCCGGG
>JANHJO010001327.1:93817-108512 GCA_032468235.1 Pseudoxyrhopus heterurus | reverse complement strand
TGCTGATCGGCTTATACTCAGGTCAATAGCCACCTGGAGTCCTCTGGGAGTGGGGCGGCATAGAAATTCCAACAAATAAATAAATAAATAATTTTACCTGGTTTTCCTGGGTAAAATTAGGACCTCGGCTTATAGTCGAGTCGGCTTATACTCGAGTATATACGGTACCTGTTTTTTTGTGTGTTTAAAGCTGCTTGAGAAAGTGCCTTTGTTTTCAAATGATATATTTAATAATTATGCAATAAGCTTAACAATTATGATTCAAAAAACAGAGAAAAGAAACCGTGGTATTGAATATAATATAATATAATATAATATTGACATAGTATGAACTGACTGCACAATTTCACTCAAAGAAAGTAAAATACATTGCTTATTTTTCTTCATGCATCTGCTTCCAAAGTTTCACATTTTTTCTCTGCTTAGTACTTTTGTCTGTTCCCTGCAATTCCTTGTCTCACTTTTCTTACCAAAGAGAGATAAACCAGGAGACATAAGATCTCTCTTATATGTACAATAAGAGAGATCATGGATCCACTGGATTTCTTAGTTTAAATGCTTATTTTCTTTCATACGGAAGAATGACTGGATTAACCCCAAAAATGAGTCTATGGAATCTATAGTCAGAGTGAATATGAGACTTTCTCTTTTGGGGAAAGGTTAAGTCTCAAAAAGGATCCCAAATTTTTTTATCCTGTATCTAACAAGGTGTGATAAGAGTTGAGGTCAGTTGTTTTTAAGTAATGAAAAGGCATTATAGACTAGACTATAAAACAGCAGTACAGCACAATGCAGTATCAGTAAACTTTCAGCAATAAAAAATAAAAGAGGATATTATTAGAATCATCTGCCAAATGATTCTAAGAAGATTCCAATACTCAGCAAAAAATGAATGACTTAATCATATTAGACAATTTGAAACAGGTCATTTTTAAAGATATTTTTGAATCACCAGTAGTTAGCTTCACATGGATCATAAAAGAACATTGGACTATGAAAGGACTGCAGATGAACCTAAGATTTGGACTAAACTTCTAATATGTAGTACATATTGTTAGAAGTAAGCTAGCAAGAAAAAGTCTAAGAAGACCTAATAAAGATTGTTATGCCTTTCTATAATCTAGTATATCTTTATTTCACAATATGCCCCTGTAATCCTTCAGCAAATGGTTGTTTGTGTCAAGAAATGAAGGGACAGTCTTGTTGATCTTTCTACAACCCCCCTCCCCTCCAGCTAGGTGCTGAAACTGAACTCTTCACCTCTGCCCTCCAATCCTGATACATTTAATCACTTAATTTGCTAAATTTACTGCATATCTGGAAAGAGGGTGACAAAATCTGTAAGTTACTTACCTTGATGAGTCACTGCCAAGCTGAAGAGTAGAGGAAAGGAAGCAAGGAAGCAAAGAAAATCTTCCCGCAGCTTGTTTGCCTTGAGGAGCTGAAGAAAAAGTTCATCTCTTTTTAAAAAAAACATCTAAAGTACAAATGTGGGCACCAAACAGCAGAATCTGGGTTCTAAAGGGAATCAGGCAGGCAACAAAAATCTTGGAAACCTTTGGGAAAAAAGAATCAAAAAATCTGCCCTTCCCAGTTTTTTTGGTTATTGTATTGAAGAAATGTGGTTTCTGGAGGAGGTTAACCCTAATCCAGCCCACAAATGTGGCTTCATTAGCCAAGCATGGAGGCTTGTTTGGAAGCTTCTCTGGTATTGGAACCCAGCAGTAGGCCTTAAACTAACTGCGTTCTTCTTCACCGCTGGGCTGTGTTTGGCTTTGCAAAGCTTTTTGCTGTTGTCTGCCTCCCCTGTGGACCCAGCTGGGTGACCATGAGGTACTTCCTGCTTATTTAACGATCCTTGCATTTGTTTAATAGTGGCATCATGGAGAGCACAGAGTAGGAGTCATTAAACAAGGCTATCTCACTTAACAGTTGTCACCATTGCCTCCATAATGGGCAGGCTCCATTATAGATCAAACACTAGTTGTTTATCTTCAACACATTTTCCTCTTTCTGCCAGAAGGACCTTGTAGTAGAGAATGATTTATGTTATATCAGATAATTTTATAAATGGACAATTTTAATGAGCAGTTACAATCCAATAAATGTTATTTAATTCTTGTCATATTTCTGTCCTTTTTGGGGAAAAACATTTGTAGGATTAATTTTACCGTAGCTGATTTAAGAGACCTTATATTGTAGGAAGAGAACATTTGAATATTGATCTAATTTTTTTTAAGTGTTTTCCTAATAGAGGTGTTTTTCCTTTTCTACCACCATCATGTCCTGCTTCTTTGGAAGATTGTCTTAATTCAGAATTATCTTCCTTTCTATATGTACAGCAATACATTCACTTGGAAACAAGATAGGTAGCAAACAAATTTAATAAATAAATATTCTGACTCAAGCTTTTCATTGTATGAAGCTTTTACATTGTCATTTCCATATCTAATTTTTAAAGGGGAACAGTTCTGTTGTAACAGTTCTTAAATTTCATATTGTTTCAGGTGCGAGTAGCTAGAATTCAACAAATTGAGAAAGATATTCTACGTATAAGACAGCTATTGCAATCCCAGGTTGCTGAGACAGAGGTTAGTGTTTGTTTTTTTGCTATTTATTCAGACATCAGTGGGATTAAAAGATATAATTGGAATTAACAGAATGTTGAGAATGTTCAGTAGAAATAATTAGTAACCTATGCCAGTCTTTTAGCTCTGACTAAACTGCAGCTGAGTAATATTAAATTATGATGGTATACAAAAATGTCAGCATGCCTCATCTTGAGCTCAAAGTAATCCAATTTTGAATTTAAAGCAATTGTTTTAACTGATATTGTTTTGTCTATCTTAAAAGTGTTCTAAGTACAAAACTGCCTCATTTCAGACTTTTAAAACATTTGTTTTGAGCTCAGAAGATAAACAATTGGAATCTGTTTTGGTTTTGAAATGTTTTGCATACCAGTATTACATTGTTTCAATCATACAAGACATTTATTTAAAGTGTGCATGTCCTATTTTCTTTTTTAACATGATATATATAGTGCAACTAATAGCATGACCCTCCAGCATCAATAGCCATATAAAAAAGTTGCCTCTGACTTAAAACAACATACCGATAGTCCCAGTTGTAGATTAGGCCAGGACATCACACCTTTCCTGCCATATGCATATCTCATTCTGGATATTTTTCTTTCAAAATTAAAAATCACCAATATCAACACTTAGTTGATGACTAGTACATCGGATATATGTAGCTTCTACTAATGCTCTATGCCCTGTACTGACAACAGTTAAAAATGTTGATTTTATTTTTAAGGCCATACATGGTTTGGCTCTGAATTATTCCTCAGGGTCATGGATTTTCTAGTAGAACCTGCTAGTGATATCCTATTGCCGAGAGTTATTTGTTGAGTAATGAATCTAATAAATAAATACTTAACATATATTAAGGGAAGGAAATACACAAGTTTATAATTGTTAAGACTTCATTGTAAAATTCTACACAAAGAATTGTACTTCCATGTAAAAGTCATTCCTTCCAAAGCTATATTTTTGGGCTTCATAGATTCAAATTAATTGACAACAATAAAACTTTCATGCCATTTCATTCCTTTGAAACCAGGTATTGTCTGCTTTAAAAATGAAGAACCCATTTTATTCTAGCAGTTAGTAGAAGATTCTACCTAGAAGAAGAACAAAAAGGAAAAGGAATAACAGCACTATATGGAGTCTAGGTTTATCATTTTGGGAGGGTAGCATCATTATTGATCAGAAAAATAAATTTAAAAGGAAGTATGCTACTTCTGGCCTAATAAATCTGATTTTACCAAGGATGGGAGTTGTAATTCCATGCAACTGCTGAATCCATTATTGACTACAGTTTGGTTTAAAATTGGGGAAATCCTGGGTTCTTAAAATTTTTATCTGCAAAATATAACAAGGGATAATATCTGACTTTAGTAGAGAAAATTTTAGTATTCGAAGAAAACATATTTTAACAGTAAAGAACTTTTTTTTTGGATGAATCAAGCAGAACAGCAATGAGATGTTTTTAAAAGCATCAGGATAGCTGTAACTAAACATGAGAGCTGCCAGGTTTTAATAAATTCAACACAAAAATACGGTTGACTCATGTGTATCAACTTCTGTGTAAGTTCAAATGTGCTTCAAGAGTAGATAAAAGCTTGATTTAAAGCTGTGTCTATGGTAATTCTTAACCTAATTTATACACCAGAATAGAGCCAAAGAAAAAGAAGAAGCAGGAAGTAAGAACAGAAGGGAAGGGAGGGAAGGGAATGGGAAAGAAGAGAGAAAAGCAGATCTGCATAAGAAGATGAGATGTCCACAATACTCAGGTATCAGCATGTGGAAACCCTCAAAGCCAATAATACTTGAATTAGTACCTTAAAGCATTCAAACCTATGTTGGTTTTTATACTCTTCATGTTGAGTTCTTGGAGTTCCTCAGAAAGGAGCTGTAACATGCTGCCAACCAAACAATAGCAAAGGAACCGTATATGAAGTGCAAACCTCTTAATAGTCACTAGATGGAAGCATCTAATAGATAATACAATTTTTTGCTACCATCCAGTGATTCTTCTTTTTGCAGCCCCTGCATGCAACAGAGTTGTTGGAGAAGTGAACAGAATTACCATACAGGTTGGAATATTAAGAGGGCATATTTGCTTTCACCCTATGGGATGTGCACTCAAAAGAAAAGACCAATGTAAGAACATAACTAGCTTAAGAAAAGAACCTGGGTATTTGTAGGAACAGACATTATGAAAACTGAACAAATTATTCATAAAATTTTAAAAGAGGAAAAGATCTAAATATCTTTCTGTGTCTATCAAAATAATGAAAGATGGATTGATAAGCATTAGAGTATATTTGGAGGAAGAGCCTCATAACGTGTGAGCCTTTCCTTCCTTTTTACTTTTTCGTGTGATTTTGGTGCAACCAAATTAGCTGGACTGCATTTCTGCTCCAGCAACTAAAGGAGAAACTTTTTTTAGATTTGGAAGCCGATGTTTTGGGAGGAGATTCTGGTTAGTGTTCACCAGAGAGGGAGGAAGGGAAAGTATGAAAAAGGCAGGAACATTGGAATTGGACTGAACAAAATACTACTGTGGTGATACATATGGGCCAGAGAAGGGATACAGCATTTGGTTGATGATTGAGGGCACTGAAGAAAAACACAACTGGAAAAGTTGGAATCCAGCAGTAGAATAAGAGCTAGAAACAACAATCAAGCTCAGCAGTTTTCCTTCCTCCCAGGAAGACACTGAGAGATGCCAAAATCCGAATGGCAACTTAAGCCAGAGACTTGGCTGAAAAGTTTGGAAAATGCCAGCCAGCAACCAGGCCACCCAAATCTGGGATGACTAGGAGTTAGGATGAAATGAAGAGAACAGTTGCATTCCATGGCAGGACCAGCAGCCAAGGACAGAAGGTTAACAAAAATCTAAGAAAGTATTGGCAATTCAAGCCTGATTACAAAAGAAAGGATGGAGAAGCAGGGGAGAAGCTTTACAGAAAGAGATAATAGAAATTTATAGAAACCTATAGAAATGTACGTAGATATACGATATAGAAATGTAAGATATAGAAGTATATGGAAAAAAGCCACAAAGATAAGTAATAAAGAATAAAAGACATGGAAATAAAGCGTAAAGAGTGCAGATTCTAAACAAAATAGGACAAGAAAATGTCAATAATGGCAACAATAAAAACGGGCGGGGAGTAGAGACCCTTAAAAAAAGATAGATGAAATTACAGAAAACTTGCAGGAATACTCAAGAATAAACATAAAAGTGATCTGACAGATGCAAATATGGTTAAAAGTAGATAGAATGATTATTGAAATCCTTTGGAAACAGGGTCATAACATGAGAGAATTATTTGTGATAGAAGATCCTTCTTTAGCAACCATGATCAGGATCAGCAATTTGGTCATTAAGTGAAAAATCACATGACCATGACTGCCCTTATGATTTTACTTCAGCTTTTCCTTTTTTCCAACTCCCTTGCCCTTTGGAATGCTCACCCCAGCACTGGGACAATTAGCAAGGAGGGAATTAGTGTTGGTTTTACATTCATTGGAGGGAATGGGATTACAAGAAAGTAAGCAGGCAGACAGTGTGGAACACACATCGAAAGGATTGTGCATGCATCATTTGCCTAGCATGCTTGGGGCTGGAGATCTTTTAAAATCCTGTATTATACAGATGTCCCCATAAAATATGCATAAATAGCTTTGAGCAGTAAAATGGTTCTATACTCTGTACTATATTTCAGTCAGTTTTTTAAAAAACAATGTTGCTTTTATAAGTAAAGAACCTATACAATTTTATTTATAATTTTGGTGGCTTTTTTCATGGGAAAATGGATAGTTTATGTCTAATTGGAAATTACCGTAAGCCAGGGACAATGCATTCTTTGCTGTTAAAATGGATGCTTCAATATAGGTCATCCTATAACTATAAACTATAAACATTAAAAAAATGCTTTTTAAACTGAAGTTCTGTGTACATTTTCATGCAAATATTTATTTGTATTATATATTGCTTTAGTTGTAGCCTCCAGTAAATGCGTAGATCATGTGACAAAGCAGCTTGTTCTAATTCTGTTACATTTCTGAAAGTGATGTGAGCACAGCTGGTGGAAGATGGTGTCTTGTGTCTCACAGCAGATCCTTTGTCTTCTAGAGCTATAATCCTCAGAGGACATGCTTCACTTTCATTCTGCAGTTTTGCTTAGGCAGCCAGTCTCGAGTGCTAATTATTGAGGCTGGGGATTATAAAATGCAAAGTGCACTTTAGTGGCATATAAAACTACAGCATTGATTCATTCAGTTTAGAAGGTTTTGCATGATGAAGTGTATTTGATCTCTATGCATAATGCCAGAATTTCTTGCATTAACAGAGAACAACTCCAAGCAAGCATGGTGCAAGTTCACATGAATCTGAAAGGCAAAATGAATGTCAAGGAGCAGCTGAAATCATTGTGGCAACTGCTGGCAGTAGCCAGGTAAGGCTATAAATTATGCTTAAAAATGCGATCTTATTTTAGGTTAAAGGTAGTAATTCTGTAATAGCAACTGTGCCTGCATGAATTATTTCATTTTTGTTAAACCAGAAAGCTAGCGTGCCACTTGAAGAAATGAGTGCTCATTAATCTGCTACAGAAATTTTTTTCTAAACTGAAATATTTTAATATTCCACATTGTGAAAGTATAATTCTTGTTCAAAGAGCTGTTATGCATACATCTGAAGGAAAAGGAATAAATGTATCTTTCAATTTGGTTTGTCATTTTTAACATGGATATGTGAGTCAAAGGAATATTTTCAATTGTGGAATGATTTTGAAATAGATAAGTTTTTCTCAAAAGATGGAATTTCCTAAACCAAATAATTCCATCATTCTGGGGGAATGTTGAAAGGGGATATATTTAAAAAAAATGCTTCCTGTGTTGTACAGTGAATTAATTTAGATGTAGCCCAGACCTACCTATATATATGGAAGGGATTATCATCTAATTTAATATAAAACTGAATTTTGCTTTCAAGAGTCCTTTATAATATGCTTTTGAATCTCTACATTAAGAACTGTAATTATTATAATTGGTTTTTATAAATCAATTTTTATTTTTATAAATCTGTAAAATTGTAAACTATTGTAAAATACATAAACCCTTTATGTGTTTGTGTGTGTGTATGTGTGTACGTGTGTACACACACACATTTATACACAGTTAATTTTATTTAATACTATAAGACTTCCTAGTATTATGTACCATATATGGCTAAAATGTATTTTTAATTTTATTATTTTTCTCTGCTGTTTTGGGACAACAAAGATCCATTGCTGAATCCTAATGACAACTTAATTTAAAAGTAAAAAAAAAAGTCAGAACATATTATTGTAAATAACCATAACCTCACTATTTGTCTTTGTTCTTGTTGTTGTTTTTTCACATTTTATTTTGATTATTTGTGTACTGAAACCTAAATGTACCATATCTCAAACCAGCAAATGCATTTTAAGCAGCTTTCCTTTTTAATAAGAAAAGTTCTATCATAACATGTTTAAATAACAAGATTTCAATGCATGAATTTTTATTTTTTTTTATTTGACCATTTTTATAGAAAATAACATTAAAAATGAGGTGGCTTAAAATGAGATGTGATAAAAGCACTGGATTAAAAAATGTAAAAGCAAGTATGAGCAGTAATAATGTTACTGATAGCAAAAATAAAGTGACTTAAAAGGTGGCATCAATACAAAGTAATTCAGTTATTTATTTGTACAGTTGGTATGCTGCCTCAATTTTGTGGCCCCTTTAATGATTAAAAATAGGTTTCTCAGTTTTATTCAAAGTGCTGGTTATCATCAACAGAGACATATAGGCTGTTGTACGGGGATACTGCCTTCCCAAAATTATTCAATCCCATCACCTCGAGAAGGTCTGTTGAGAATCCTTCTTGCAGGATATGCTTAGAACTTGGGTTAGATTAGCGGTCTCCAATCTTTCTGGCTCGGGAGACTGATGAAGGTGGACACAACTTGGGGGAAGGAATGGTTTTGTGCAGATGCGCCACTTTCACAAATGTAGCTTTGTGCGCACACATGCACTTACCCACCACTTGGTTCTGAATAAGCTGTGGTCTGGCATCGGGCCATGAACCAGGGGTTGGAAACCCCTGGGTTAGATTACAAGCCTTCTGTGTAGTGACCACTTAAACTGGAATGTGCTTTTCTGGAGAAATATGCAACAGTCTTTCTTCCTTAATATTTCTTAAGCCAATGAAAAGTTTCTGTCATATTTGGTCATAGTTGTTTTAATATAGCCATTCCATCTTTGCATATTTTGCTGTTACTTTTGATATCTTCCGTTCTTATGCACCTTTTTTGTACTCTGCTCAGAGTCTTACAATGGGGACAGCCTATTGAAAATAAAGAAATCTATAGCTTTTTGGTTGTTTACCCTATACAATAATTCAAAACCATACAAAATCAAAATCATCTGTTGTAACATCAGACGCAATCTTCACTTCCCAGATAATCATCAGCTAATTCAACCACAACATAATAAAACTTTATTCCTGGAAGGCTCTGTGGAAAAGTAGTGTTTTAACTTCTTTGCTGAATATTAATGTTCTTTAATTGAGCTTTGATTGCTTCTATTGTATTATATATTTGGTATTAATACTAGTTCTGCCTTCAATGACTCAGATCACAGAAATGTAAAAACAAATAGTGGTTTTCTCCCTTCTTCTCTGCTGGTAGGTGTTTAGTTTCTCAGACAGTCAGAAATCAAAGCTTCTGTTCAGGGAATCTTTGAGCAATCCTTCCTTTCTTATAAGTTATCTGTGGCAAACTACCCTAGTTCAAGAGGATCCACCAGAATAATATGGGGTCCTTCTTAGGGGGGAAGAGGATACCAATAATTATCTTCCACTGGTGTGTTTTATTGTAGAATTGTATGTAAGGCCATCTTCAAGTTGAACTCAACTTCTGGTGACTTCATGGACAAATCCATATAATTTTCTTGGCAAAGTACAGTGGTATCTTGCATCTTCCAAAATGTTTTTCAGACTGCTACCTTTGAGGTTTCCTGGTCCTGGTACAATTGATTACAAACAATTCAGCTGGAGTTGAGCCTTTGGACAGATACTATTCTAATATATGTAGGATATCTATCATGCAATTCCTTTTCATGTCAATCAAAGTTATGTAAAACACAGAACTTTATGCAAAGCAAATTTGATGATAAGAACCAGTTTGGTCTAGTGGTTAAAGCACCAAGCTAGAAACCAAGAGATTGTGAGCTGTGACTATGACTTTCTCTCAGTCCAACTCACCTCAGAGCGTTATTGTTGTAGGAAAATGGGATGAGGTAGAAGTATTGTGTGTGTTCACTGCCTTAAGTTATTTAGAAAAATAACAAAGTTGGGAAATAAATAAATAATTTTGACATCAAAATCCGTGGGTGTTCCCATTGGCCCTGGAAAGCTTCAGCTTATGCAGATTTTTTTAGTTGTTTTTGTGATGTAAAATAGCTGTGCCCTTGCAGAGCTCACATATTATTTTGCTTGATTCTGTTATAATCAATACCTACTACTATTTCATGGATTCTTTTCTTTTTATTTATGCAATTGCTATTTACTGATATTGATGCATTTTCACCTTAATATTTCTCCCTTTCGTTTTATTTCATTTATACTGCTTTTTTCCCTCTGGAAGACATTGTTTAAAACAGCAGTCCTATTTTAGAACTCTGCCATCCCCTTTATTCTGCTAATAAATAATTTTTAGAAATCAGGATTTCTATTTCCCATCTATAAGCTGGTATAATGATGTGTCTTGGCTTTAGGTCTTGTTGTTCTGTATATAGCCAGTTCCACCTATCCATGTGACTCCTGAAAAGCTTTGAAATCATTAGTTCTACCTTATACTGCAGAATATTTTCCCATTTGGGAGCTATGTTATTCCCATTCAGTAAAAAGGTGGAATGGATTAATTTACAAAGGTGATAGGTGCACTGCTGGAAGATCTGAAAGACCAAGTTAGGGACAGATAATGATGACGAAAATCTATCTGGTTACTAAGAGTCAACACTGAACTGACAGCATTTAATCAGTCAATTGAAAATAAAAAAGTGGGAAATCTCGAATAAAAATCTAAACAATAAGCTATGAGCTTCAGTGTAAGAACAGCAATGGAAGATTATACATTGCCGGCACTTGACTCCATTTAGATTGGCACACATACATACTATATATCAGATTTTTTTCCCCAAATGTTGGTGAGATTGTCCAAAAAGTGGCCCCAATTTCAGTTGTGATAGTCATTCAATAAAGGTATGCCCATATGGCATAACATTTTTGCAGAATTAAATACTGCTATTAAAGAAACAATCAAATGCTTCCCAGATTTAGATTTACTGCATTTATTTACAGGACCAGGTCTCATACTTAAAAATAAGCTTATCTATTTAATATTAGCAGATAAAGTAATAATTGCCATAAAGTAATAATTGCCAAACACTGAAAAACTAAGATGTGGATTAACAAATCCAGTTCAATTGCCAACTTACAAAAAAATCATAAGCATTATTAAAATAATGAAACATCAGAAGCAGGACCCCCAATACTATCAGGTTTGGATGGGTTGCACAGTTTATCTCAAAAGCAATAGGCTATAATATGATAACTTTTATGGTAAATTTGTATATCTACAGTACCAATCTCTTTACTTACTTTTTTAATAGATTTTTAGAATATTTTCTGTATATCTTTTCTCTATGCATCTTGGATTTATGTTATTTTGTTACTTGATAATGTTTGTTAACCATAGTTCAGTAAAAAATATATATACAAAAATAATATTTACTGAGTAAATATTTATTTACTGTAACAGTAAGTTCCACATTTGCATTAGGCTAATATTTTAACCCCCTTATAACCTTATTTCTTAAACTTACAGAGTTCAACTGCTCGGATGGACCATGAAACATCCAGTGTTATGAGTTCTAATAGTAATTACTCTGTTCCTCGAAGACTGACAAGTCATTTGGGTACCAAGGTAACCAAAGTTTTCTGTAATTTGCTAATTCTCCATTTTATAATTAAAACATATATTTACATCTGCATTGACATGTCTGAATTTATAATCAGTAATGGACATTCTAGTCCCTATTCTGCTTCATAAATTCAGAGAAATAGGTGTGAAAATGAAGATATCTATTTGGAGATGAATGGACTCATTTTTTTAAACTATGAAAGAGATTTTAATAGATGGAATAGTCTGCTGCTCCAGGATATTTTAATGGTTTATATGGATGCTTTTAAATTGATACAGTTGTAATCCTACTTTTAAAAAATGCGTTGTTGTGTGTTTAGTAATGATTTACAACATTCATAAAATTTGGGGTTTTAAGATTATTGTAGCAGTCATTTAATAGATACAGAAAAATACAAAAAGCTGAATAGTTGAAAAAAATACTATCGGCTGAAATTCAGGATGAAATGTATAGATACAGGTATGGAGATAGACTCTTATTATAATGAAGCAGCCTGAAGATGGCCATAATTAATATATAACTCCAGAAATGCACACCTGGTATATAAAGTGAGTGGTCAATATTATTTTTTAATAGTGATTTTCAGATCTTACAGTATCTGTAACAACATTTTAATATACATCCTGAAAAATGTTGAGTGAGTCATCAGATTATGCATATGCTCTGTTAATGCTGATACCATCAAGGGCAAGTTGATACGATCCAGATGTTTTAGATTTCAATTTACTTAAGTGTTTGCTATGTAAAATTTGCATATTCTACAATAGTGTAAAGAAATTCGCAGTTCTGCACAGCTGTAAGATTTAAATCTGTTATGTGCACTGTGCTTACTAATATATTCTCATCCTAAAGTTACTTGGTTGCCATTCCTAATTGTAAAGGGGGAGGAAGTCCCTTGGTAGAGTTTCATCTTAAAATGATAAAGTTAAAAGAATTTAGCCCATTGATTCCAGTTCCCTGCTTGATGCAGGAATTAATAGTCTCTCAACAGATGGCTATTTAGTCTGCTTGAACATATGCAATAAAAGACAATCCACCATTTCTCTGCTTATGTGATGCTACTATCAGGTTACTTTTACTGCTTGGAATTCAGTGCTTTTTTGTTGCTGAAATGCATTTTTGGATGAAATATCTTGATCTTTTGTGTAGTGTCCTTTGAAAAATTTGAAGAAAGCTATCTTGCATTATTCCCAGTTCCTTCAGTATTTCTTTGTTGTGCTAAATGTCTAAACTCTTTGATTGTCCTCATTGCTTTTCTCTAAACATGTTTCATTTTATTTGAGTCTTTAAAGTGTGATAACCAAGGCTGAACACACATTCAAGGAGGAGGCTGACTTATAAAAAAAAAAGATGAAATGTTTTCTATCATTTGTATTTGCATTTTTGATAACCTCATTACACTGCTGATTCATATTCAGTTTTCAATCAACAACATTACAAAATCTTTTCTACAATATTGTCAAGTCTGAGAATATATTCTCTATCCTATATCTGTCCATTTGAATTTTGTTTCCTAAGTGAAATGTTTTGCATTTGATTCTGTTCAGTTTGATTGTTATTACCAGCCCATTTAATTGATCTGTTAAGACAGAATTTTTGTTCTGTCTTCTACTGTACTGATATGTGGAAAGACCTTGGGAGACTTGACAGTAAACAACCCAATCAAAGAACCTCTAAGACCACCCCAGGACAAGCCCTAGAATATAAACTGAGAGCAAATCCCACTCCTTACTAGCATTGATAATGTTACTTAGTTTGGGTAATGAAACATCTGCTAAAAAACAACCAAGCTCAGAGAGCAACAAGGACCATTTATAAATCAGTCTCTTTGTCATCTGCTCTAGAATTTTTCCAGGTATTAATATCAGATGATATGATCTGGGTTCTCCAGATAAAAACAAATTTGCCCACTTCCAAACTTTTGCCACTTTACCATGTCTTCAGGATTTTTCAAAGCTAATTATGATATAAAACTTTAGCCAGAACCACTTTTGCAAATATATGGCCAGGCTTTAGTAAGAGAAATTTGACTGGCCTGCTTTGTGCAAGCTGATTTGACTATTTTGGTAGCATTCACATGTGTATGAAGAGGAATAGTGAGTGATAATGCACTTTGGATTCTTTGGTATTAAAAGTCTTATGAGTCTTATTTCTGCCACATAATGAGAAAGCATATAGTTACAATGATGGTGTACCACTGGCTATTCCTAGGGTTTTTCCTCATGGCAGAGTTAATGTGCATTTCTCCAGTATTAAATCAACAACAACAACAAAAAATACGCTGCTATATTTTGTCTTGCACTGACAGCCCATGGCTTAATCTGCTGCAGTAATGAAGCAGAGGAGGCTGCAGGGTGAAACAGGAAGGAATAACTTTCCGACTGCATCCTGGCCCACATGCTGCCCTACTAACCTGTCAGCTGGGTATTTTTGGACAAAGTTTTAGCAGTCTTCCAAAAGATTGATAAATAGGTTCTCTGATCTTCGTGGTACTAGGGCTAAAAGGGGGAAATGGCAGAATGCTTTTGATCTCACCCAGGTCATAAATATAACAAAACAATACGTGCTGCCAGGGAGTGGCAGTGCTGCAGTGAGTGGTTGACAACCAAAATTATTGCATTGATAATTACAAAATGACATTACCACAGGAAAATTAGTGAAAACAGTAGAAATGTTTCATGGTTCATCTCCCATTAAGATCCTAGACTGAATAGATTCAAACTCTGAATTGAAAGAGCAGGGCATGGCTGGTACTGATCTCCGCAATTTGGAACCAGCAGTCTTTCGGATATCTTCACATGTGTTCAACAGAGTAGACAAGCAGGGCCAGATTAAGGCCAATTGATGTCTTAAGCAAAGCCTAACAGTGGTGCCTCTTGGCCCTTTCATTGGTTCACTGACAAGACATTAAGATTCCATAAGTGCTAAAAACCAAAATTGAGTGTGGCAGTGAAAGAATTTAGGGCAAGGTAGCTAGGAGGAAAAAAGCTCTGTGGTACCCTCTCTGTGGTGCATTAATCACATGCTTATTTTGCTTTCAAGAGCCTTGAATGGTGCAGCGGGCTAAACGCTGTACTTTGTAATTAAGTATTCAGCTCCCAGCTGCCTGCAAT
>JANHJO010001327.1:53696-63881 GCA_032468235.1 Pseudoxyrhopus heterurus | reverse complement strand
ATTCGAACCACCAAACTGCCGACCTTTCCGATCGACAAGCTCAGCGTCTTACCCACTGAGCCACCGCGTCCCAGCTTTATGTTTATAGGAACATCAAAAAGTTCATTTGCAAGCTATAATTACTCTATGGTTAACTAACATTTTTGTTACATGAAAATTTCTTTGCTTTTTTTTCCCCATTTGGTATCAGGTAACTAATTGGCGAGGGTTGTCAGTGCCAATTTTTAAAGTTGGCATATGGCTTGAAAAATTTAAAGCTGTGCATGTTCACATTAATTTATATCTATACATTATGGGCTATACTATATGTCTCTAAATACTTCCATGTTACTGTCTTCATTGATTTTTGTTGTTTTCAGTCAATTGTTCCTCAATATATTTTAGGAATTGTTTTTTTTTCTTTTTCCTATAAATGGGTAAGATGCACACAATCATTTTAATGCTATTGTAAAAAAACGCTGAAGGCTCCAAATTCTGTAGTATTAGCTGATAACAATTGATCTGTGCATGTGCATGCCACAGCTTAATTGGTGGCCAGAAATTAAAGATGCTAAAAAATCTCTGGCGTGGGTTTTTTTTTTTTTTTTTTGTAGGCTATTGAAAATCCTACATCTACAGAAATCCAAGATGTTTGTGCAGCAGTTGGTCTTAATGTGCTTTTGGAGGTATTTTTTTGTTATTTCCTACTGTATACTTATGTAAAACTATAATTCCACAATTGGTGACAAAGGGGGAAGGAGTAAGAAGAATCAAACTCACAAAAGCAATATTGTGACACAAGTCCTTCCCTTCCTTAGAGTAATGAAAGCAGCAGATCTTACAGAGGACAGTGTAATAAAGGGAAAAGGTTAGGGATTACAGAACACATTCTTCTAATAGAGCATTAACAACACTCTGGAGAGATACCGGTATAAGTCTAAAATGTTTATACTGGCATGCTATAATAATTAAGATAATGAGCTGGGAAATCCCTCTTTGAAATCTAATCCTTGGCATATGCTTAAAAAAAAACCCTTTAATAGTATAACTATTAAATTGAATAACTTTCAAATTGTTTCATGGGGTCAAGTAGCCTTTCTTACAGAGCTTTCCTTTGAATTACTAAGGTAATACCATTGACTATTAAACAGTTCAGCCCTTTGTTAGGACTGTTAATTTAATAATTTAATGGTTCTTGCTCCTAAAGTAGATTTATAATTATAAGCGTTATTATTTTGCTTATGCTTGCTTGTAATGTTTTGAACTTTTTCTCCATGTATTAGAAAAACAAAATGTATTCCAGGGAATGGAACCGTGATGCACAATATAGGGGTAGAGTTCGCATTCAGCTGAAGCAGGAAGATGGTAATCTATGTCAGCCTCAGTTTCCAACACGTGAGTGTTATAAATATGCACAAGACTGGTTTGTTCTTTTTGTTCATTTATAGATGGAAGCAAAAGCTGCACATTATGAAGTGAAAATGGTGGATGATTCCTGGTTACCCTCTTCTGGATGAATTATTTTCTTGTTCTTTTCTCTCTGTTTATTTAGGTAAGGCAGTGATGTTATATGCAGCAGAAACAATTCCCAAACTGAAAACAAGGACACAGAAAATGGGAGCCAGTGACCCAAGTCTACAGCAAGGAGAAGGTGGCAAAAAAAATAAAGGAAAAAAGAAGAAATGAATGTGACATGGACTAATACTACATGTTCAAATGAATATGGTTACAGAAAAATAATGACTTCAAATGACAGTTGGACAGACCAATGAGAACATGCAAAGCTACTTTATGGTAGTTTTTGAATTAGAATGAGTTTCATTTTGCATAAAATTATGGTTGAACCATTTGGGAACATAGCCAGAAAATCCTCTTCTAGTATTTAAAACATATGGAAAAAGAATGTTTTAATGTATTGAACTATACAAATTGAGTGCAAAGCTGTTTGTTTTTGCCTTGGATAGATTTTCACTTGATAATTTTACAATAAAATACATTGTCACCATGATCTTGGGCTTCTGAAACAATTATTCTTTATTACAATAAACATATGCTTGAATTAAAACAGTTTAGAATGTTTTAATTGCTAAGCAGTGTTTCCAGTTATATCATTTTATGATGGAGGTCGATAAACTGTCATGCCTGGGAGAGTTACAACAGCTGTATTTCATGGGCAATTGCAGGGAAAGTACTCATAAACTGTACTCTGTTTATATCAATGTATTTTCTGTATGTTCAAAGGAATAATTTCAATTTAAATTACGTAATTAAACGTTTTTGTTCTTTTTGAGTGCCAAAATACCTAAGAATGTCTAAAATATTTTTAAAAAGAAAACATTGGTAACAATAGTTGAAAAGTCCATAGACCCAGGCTTGGTCCAGCATTGTATGTATAATAATTTTTTAAAAAAAATTTCTGGGTTCTGTTTAGTTCTTACTGTTATTTACACTTTTTAAAAAAAATCTACCATAACATTATTCAAGATAATCAGCATTTCTAAATTGAAACAGAAAGATGTACCATCAATGTTTCATGTAGTTAATATAAATAATAAGTAAGATATGGGAAAGTACAGGAATCTATGACAAATTTCTATCTATGACAATATATAGTGGAAATTTATTAAATCTGACAGCAATATTTCTTTCTTCATGTGAAAAACAGTGATATTTCTTTCACCAAACTTAAAATTGTTAAGATCATATATTTTTGGCTTCAGCACTTCCTCAAAATTTAGTTTAGTGGGATGAAAGATAAAATTTATTTCTACTGTAGCTTATAATTGTGAAGATATTTGCATCAGCAATTAGCGAAGGAGACTCACTTCTGTGGTGTTGATGTTAATTTTAATTTACATCATTCTCCACATCTTTCTATACCAACTTCAGCTATTCAATAATATTCCCTTACACTGAAGTTATTCCAAGGGCATAAAATTACAAAATAAAAGGTCAATTGTATAAGCCTCTTCCCTGTTGATGTTTTCTTAGTCCCGTACAAATTAATTTTATTAGTGCAGTTCCAAATGGGAAACTTCCCACCTGGCCTGGTTTGATTTGCACACTTCTATCTTTACTTTCCAGATGATTGCAAGCATGATGTGGATTTTTCCAGAAGGAACTTAATAAAGAAGTATATGTAGCAAAAATAGTTTTTGGCAACAATACAATATGTGCATCATTGGCTTTAGTGATATATATTATCTCACTTTACATGGAACATAATCATATATAGACCACATTTTGTGTGCTTGTTATTTATACTAATGGGATTTAGGTTTCAGTAAGATGGTGTGCCCAGCTAGGGAGCAGCACCTAGCTGCTCAGCTCAAAGATTAGCAGAATTAGGCCTGGTTAAGATGATATCAGGAATCTAAGAGTTGCAATTTAGGTTGGGAAATTAATACCTACAAACTGACATCAAATAAAATTACATGCATATTTCTATGAAGGCAACTGGAAGTTGAGTTTGATTTTTTTTTTTTACTAGAGATTACTATTTCTGAGGGACACCCCCCCCCCTTTGTTCTTTACTACATCTCTAGAAATCAAGTGATTTTATTTTTAAATTCTTTTCTTTTGCAATGTGTGTTCAAGAGATTCTGTGCTATTAGCAATATTGGGAGATTCCCCAAGCTAGTGGGAAAATTAATTCCCACAAGATACGTTGATGGATATTAGCACAGGTAGTTTAATATTTCACTCAATATTTCTTACTATTTGTGGAATGGAACATCATGCTTCTTACAGAGGAGGGATTCAAACACATCACAGTACCTTTGCTGAAGAAACACATTTTGAAACATCACTAAAATCATTAATTGTTAAATAGAAATGACTATAAATTGAAAGTAGATAGTGTCTATAGGCAATTCATGCTTTTTCACTTTTAAATAAATCCATTTTAGCCATACTAGGTACATTCGCAAATGTTAGACTAGGGTTTTAATCATAGTTTATTAAACCGTTTTTGCCTAGTTTATCTAACAGTTGAATGGTGAATTTCTGCATAGCCAATAATAAAGAACTCTGCTTTAGCTTTTTGTGGCAACTAGGCCAGTGCATTTGAGAAAAATAAATGTTTGTATATGAGATGTGACTTCCCACTTGCTTTCTTTCATAAGCACACATTGTTCCCACATCTTGCTACTGTATGTTTTTAAATTAAAAATAAAGCTGAAAACCATGGGAAGCCTATAGAATGAATAGCATTCAAGGGCCAAGTAAAATCTAATGGCACCATAAACTAAAACACATAAAAGAACACAATAGAGTCCTTTTTAAACTTTTATTTTAGAAACTGAGCAAGCATCATGTGGGATTGCTCACATGAAACACCATCACTATAAAAACCCATTACAGGATTGACGTTCAGTGAACCAGAACAGAGTGCCAATGGGGAAGAGGAAAATTTCTTTGCTTTAATACCAGCTATTTGGTTATATCACTCAAGTAATATTGTAGGAGAAGAGCCAGACTGCATTAGCAAAAATTCAGTAATCTTGTAGCACCTTTTTTTGAATAGCAGATTTTAAAAAGCACAGACTTTATGAGCTGTGTTTTCTGCATCTAATTAGGTGAGCCACCGCTCAAGAAAGCTTAGGGCTTTTAATAAAATGTGTTAGTCAAAAAAAGTGCTATCAGACTTTCCAATATGATGATGTCCAATAACTTTGGGCAAAGGATTCATTTTTCGGTGTTTAAAGAGAATGGCTAAGTCAATATACATATACTAAACCAGATATTGCAAGTTACAACCAATCTGTACTTCAAGCAGAAAATCAGTTTCCAGCACTGTCATCTCACTTTATTCTTGCAACATTATAAGTAATTGGAGTAGGTCTGTGTGAAAAGAGATACACAGCAACACACGTGGCTAATTAATTATTATTCCTTGTATATATACAAAATTACGCACACCAAATCACTATCATTACACTTTGATATTAAACTATGCTATAGCAAGAACTAGTCAAATATGAAATGAATTTTGTACATACAGCTGCATGCACAAATGGTATAATATTCAGAGCCTGGGGCATATATATTTTTTTGAAAATTACATGAAAGGCAAATAAGATATTACTGAAAATCTTCTTTCTGCTTAGAAACTGTATAAGCTTTAGGTGCCATCTACCGCAGTGACATTAAATAAAAATGCTTACTTTCAATACAGAAAACTGCAAAAACAGCAAGCAATCTTACAATACATTCTTTTAATAAACTCAAAAAGGTTTACAAGGCAACATTATTCAAATTACTGTATCACAGTCCCCAGAAACATCACACTGTATAAAGGTAGTGAGTGATAAGGAGAAATTTCTTCCAGTTAATTGTTTTAGGTGCTCTTCTTCTCATCGCCCAGTAAATTTATTGTAGCTTTTTTAACTAAAAGAAGGAAAGAAATCCATTATTTTCAACAATATTATAACAAGGTAACTCAAAATTATTGTTACATTTACATGAGTAGAAACATAAAATTATGTTCAACTCCTATGGGACAACATCAACATTTGTAAATAGTAATAAGGAACTAGGAGTAGAAATAATGAAAAGAGAGAGTGGAACGGAGTAGTCAACATACTCCATGTCTAACTAAAATGGAATTATGCCACCCTTTAATACAGAATTTTGTACTGTACTGTATTATTAAACAACTTACAAGTACTCAACATGGTGTAATCAGTATAAATTATACAAGATAAATATAATTGCATATTTAATTAATGCACTTAATTACTTATTTTGGCTGCTATCAGTTGGGAAAATGAATAAATAGGATAAGTATCCCAATCTTCCTCCATGAAAATTCTATTTTCTTCTGAAATTTCACGTCTACAAAGTCTATAGCCCATTGCTGCAGACCTAATAGAACAGTCTTTCTCAACCTAGAGTTTCTGAAATAAATTTCTTAGAATGCCCAGCCTATGTGAATGAAATTATATACATCTGGAGAAATAATGTTTTCAGAAGGGCTGGTATGGAGACTTACCCTGAAAAAATGACCACTGAGTTTTTCAACATATAGTAACAAATTCTGCACTCACATAGTTCAGAAACAGACATACTTTCTCACAGCAAATCTCGCTGTAAATTGTTTTTTTTTTCTGATTAACTTAACTAAAAGCAATGTATTAATGCATATTTATCTACAAAATAAGACTTTTTTTGAAATTGGCCTTGCTGGCCTCAGCTTACCTTCCTTGGTAATGGTGTCTGTTGTCTCTCCAGCTTTTTCTTTTAACTCCTTCATTACGTTGTCCAACTGAGCCTCATGCTTCAAGAAGAAAGGGCGGATAATTCTGTGGTAAAGGAACTCCGCTCCGTTTGAGGGACTTGGGGCCATACACCACACCAGAAAGCCACACTGTACAAACAGAAAGAGCAAATAAGAAACAGACTGTGATGCAGTGACCAGCAATATTTAAATACTAGTAATCCTAATGCTACAGTTTAGGCAGCTTCCCAGACCGAAGTTCTCAGTGTGATAAATACATTAGCTTTAGCATTGCCTCCTCATCTCACCTGCAATATGAAGATAATAATATTTTACACAGAAAAATATTTTACACTATAACAATGTGAATAATTTTGGACAATAAAGTGATACAAATATTGTATGGGTCCTGCAAACGCTTCTAAAAGACATTAAATATATTGCAGATAAACTCTACTATACTTGTTTTTTTAAAAAAAAATGGGTATCCAGTCTAAAACTCTTAGATCTCCATCAGTTCATAAACTGGAAATAAAGGAACACTTAGTGTGATTAGTTTTTGCACTAATTGCATCTCCATGTGCATTAGAATATGGGAAGAAAGATTTAGAAAATCAATGTGCCCTGCTTATGACACATCTATTAATAAAAATAATTTTAAAATAAAATAGTTTCTCCCTCAAATCAGGTTTCATTTCTTGTGACTTGATGGACACAGTTGTGTGATTTCTTGGCAATAATATAAAACTAGTTTGAACTGGCTTCTTCCAGGTATGTACATAATTAGGAGAATAAAATCTTTTAAATCTAAACTAAAGGTAGCAAAATAAGATTCAAAAATGTTTCCCCAAATAGACATAGATGGTTGCAAATATGTTTTCCAAAACTGATAGAAATAATGCAAAATTTCATGCTTTTTCCAATACTGGGGCATAGCTTAGATTTAAGAGAAAATGGCCTGTAAAGCAACGGTCCCCAATTTTTCTGGCACCAGGGACTGATTTCGGAAGAAAAATTGTCTCCTACGGCCCAAGGGGGGATGCTTTCATGTGCAACCTAGATGTGCAGATGAAGTTTCACTCGCTCACCCACCAATTGCATGGCCCAGTGCCTAACAGGCCATGGACCAGTACTGGTTCGTGGTTTGGGGGTTGAGGACCCATGCTGTAAAGCACTTCTAACCATTGCAAAATGTTCCATCCCTTTCTGCAGTCATGTTATTTATTTATTTATTTATTTTGTTGCATTTATATGCCGCCCAACTCCCAAGGGACTCTGGGCGGCTCACAATAGTTATCATGATCTGGCTGCTTACAGGACTACCTGTAATTTTAAAATTGTCCCAATACTGTTTGATATAAATGTAACTACAAAGCGGACTAATCCAAACTTTTGAAAAAGTGATGTTTAAAAGGAAATGGAAGTTTGCACGAATTTATGATATTTAAATTTATTCTTTTATGAATGAAGAAATGTTGTTATCCCATTGTTCCTTGCATATTATCACTATTTCAGCCAATAGGTTTTGGTTTAAGAAGCATCTTCCTATAAGAACCAAAACTTGATAAATTTGGAAACTAAATCACAGCTGGAGATCAAGTTCATTGTATAAATTAGAGCTATTTTATAAGCTGAGATTAAGCTACATTTCACCATAGTCATTCCACCATCCAAGCTTATATTTCACATTGTGATGCATGTTTCTTGAGAGACTTATATGCGTATAGGCAGCAGAAGACTACCAACCTTCATCAAAAAGTAGAATGGGAACCAAGACAGAAAGATGTCAGAGAAAAATTCTGCTATGCTGAAGATTCCATACACCACCCAATAGGTCAGCCACTGTGTATCATCATCTTTGTTAGGGCTTTCGATGGCTTTGATCCTGAAGGAACAAATAATCAGGAGATAAGCATATGGAACATAAACCTGGCCAATTTTCTACTCAACCTATTCTACGGTTGTGTGCTTTATATTCACATAACAACTATGTGACTCACTTAATGAATGTGGCAAAAATAGTAAAAAAATGGGTCCAGTTATATAACAATTCACTTAACTGCACTGCATAGCAGATGAAATTCTGGTCACAATTGTGGTCATAAGTCGAGGACTGTGTATAGTTAAGTGTGAATCTGTTCAAATCACTAGTCAATCTCAATATAATGAATAGATATCTATAAGCAATATTGATTTGATTATTTATGATGAAAGATTGATAGAATTTATGAAAACTACAAGATAATGGAGCTCTGGAGGGGGAAATGGAAGAAACAGAAACAAGTAAAAAAAAATTAGACCAAAGCAGAATGACTATAGGAAGATAAACATTGCCACTCCCATTGCATGTTTGCTTCCAACATTCCTTCATTTTAATTTTATCCCAATCATATAGACTCATAGGGTCGGAAGGGATATGGGAGATCTTCTGGTCATGGGCCTAATACAAACACTTTATCTTCATGGAATTCTTTTCTCATTTAATTCAACTGTCACAGAACTTATTGGCCCTGTATATCAGTGAAATATCTCTGCATTGGAAAAGTTTTAGGTACACAACAGCAGAACACAAAGACGTCTGTCGTTGGCTGTTTAATGCAGTGGACCCCAACCTTTTGGGCACCAGGGATTAGTTCCATGGAGATTTTTCCACGGACCAAAGGAGGCGTGGTTTTACATGCTGCCTGCATCCCACGGATGGGGCTTCGCTTGCTTGCGTGGCTCGGTTGCTGGCATGCTGTAGCCCGGTGCCGGTCCATGGACCGGGGGTTGGGCTCTCTGGTTTAATGTATCCCTGGTTTAATGTATTCATGGAAAAATGTATAAGGCATGCTATGTTGATATAAGTGATCAATGCAAAAAAAAGTGCATAAAATGGTGTAGCCACATAGAATGGATAAGGGAATGGTTTGAGAAGAAAGAAAGAGAATGGAGGTGATTAGATAATTAACAAAAAAAGGGGGAGATTGAAGTTTTACATGAATTGGAATATGAATGTAGTTGAAACAAGAATGGTGTGCAAGTTAGAAAAGCATAGAAAAATATAGCCAATGGTATGGATATAAATTAGATATAACTGTACTTCATTTACTTTTTCTTGTCTCATGCCTTTAATTTCTTTGTCTATTGCTTCATACTCTGTTTCTGTGTTTTACATACTGTAATCTTAGTATGATAGCTAGGCATGCAAATATCTATACTTGTACTATCCATTGTACAAGAAATAAATATTATTCTTGGTTATTCTGCCTGACAAAGGTATATTTGAGTTCAGAGAAAATATTAAAAGCAATACATGAGGAACAAGACTACAGTAGGCAAGACTTCCACCAGAAGAAGACTCTGAAGTTACATGTTTCAGCTACAGTACAAAAATATGTGGTTTCAAAAATGCAAAATAGATGAAAAACAAGATTAACTGGTTTTGGTGCCAGAACTGCTAGAGGGAGAAATAAAATAACAGTAAGAGAACAGTAAGACTAAAGCGGCAGAAACAGAAGTGTAATATTTTATTGTTAATTATGAGTGCGATTCAGTATGTTGACACACCATCAGTCAACCTACGGTATTTTGATTAAAGCAGTTATGGCTGCTTTAATCACAAGCTCTTGAAGAAGCCAGAAACAAGCTAGGGTTAGCATTATAAATAAGAAAAAGTAGGATATGTTTCTTTGACCAGTTCTTAGTTTGTTTGCCTACCTTTTTGGCCAGATATTTAGAAAAGGAACAAAATAAAATCAGGATTATGCCAGGAAACTCCAAACAAACCATGCAACTTCTTATATGCTACTAGCTTATTGCCCGGGTATGTATGTATGTATGACTAAAGTTGTGGAGTCCTTCTCCTGCTCATCTTCTGTACCCTACTCTTCATGTTCTTCATCTTCATCCTCTTCCTCCTCGTATTCTTTCCCCTCCTGCCCCTCCTCCTCTTCATGGTGTTCTTGCTCCTCCCTCTTCTTCTTTCCTCCTCCTGCTTTGCCTCCTCT
>JANHJO010001324.1:160741-170963 GCA_032468235.1 Pseudoxyrhopus heterurus | reverse complement strand
GTAGAGGACAGGAAGGCCTGGAGGAACATTGTCCATGGGGTCGCGATGGGTCGGACATGACTTTGCAACTAATAACATAACATAAGGGGAAGAGTTGAAACAGTTTGCGTCCAGGATGTAAGGGATCTGCAGATATCCTCTCAGCCCTCTTTCCGGCTCATGCAGTGTACATATCCTCAGTGGAAGGCAGGCTAGCTGCAATAATTTTTTCTGTATCCCTAATTATCCATTGGAGTCTGTACTTGTCTTGTTTGGTTGCTATACCAAACCAGACAGTTACAGAAATACATATGACAGATTCAATAATTCCAGCTCCTGAACTTTCTGTGTTGATGCAGGAAGAGCATTCTTTGTTGTGTCTTTTTCATTATGGTAATAATGTTAAGTATCCATTTCAAGTCCTGGGAGATTATAGAACCCAAAAATTTGAAGGACTTTACTGTTGATATTGTGCTGTCAAACACAGTAAGAGGTGGCAAAATAGAAGGGTTCCTCCTAAAATCCACTCTTAGCTTTATAGTTTTAACTGTATTCGGCTCTAGATTGTTATGGCTGTCTCACAGGGTCAGTGCCTCCCATCTCTATCCAGATTTATCACAGGCGACTATTTTACAATGTTGTGGAACATATTTTCTCTATGTCTTTTTGTCTATGTATCTGTGAGGAGAGGCTGAAGCAGTAATGTTTTCGGTATGAGAATGAATTTGGACTAGGTAGGTGAGTTCTTCTTTGTAGATTAATATTACTGCTCTGTAGTATTATGTTTTGGATTTAATTGTGTGTTTATTTTGCCAGTGCTTTTGTTTGTTGGTTGGCAATTAAACAGTGGATTTGTACCTGTTCTTGGTTTGCAAAGTGAATGTGGTTTTAAAATCAGAGGAAAAAAACATCAATATCTTGTGCTATGCTGATGATATTCTGAAAATGCAAAAAATCTACAAGCTCTAGTAATAAAAGTCAAGGAGCATAATGAAAAAAAAATCAGACAACATAAAGTTGTTGCTCAATAGGAAGAAGAGATTTTGCCTTGAGTTCTTTATAAAAACAATAAAGGCAGGATAATAAAATCTAAAAAAAGCCTATTTAATAGTAAATGTTAAGTTTTACTATTGATATCTTTCCTTTTTTTTCTCTTCTTGTTCTCAGTTGGATTACCACATTAATCATAACTGTTTAGTTATCTACCTGTATGATATTGCTTCTACTATATTTCTTTCCTTTACAATATTATATTGTCTATACTCATACACACGTGTATGTGTGTGTGTGTGTGTGTGTGTGTGTGTGTGTGTGTGAGAGAGAGATAGAGAGAGAGAGAGAGAGAGAGAGAGAGAGAGAAAATGATAGGGGGAAAGAAAGAGAGAGAGATAGGAAGAAAGAAAGGAAGAGAGAGAAGGAAAGAGAGGGGGAGAAAGAGAGAGAAAGAATGAGAGAGGGAGAGAGAGAAGGAAAAAGAGAGGGAGAAAGTGAGAGAGAAGCTCACCCAAAACTATTTTCAATGAGTTTAAATCCTGGTTACTTCATGGACCATTTTCTGCCATTTTCTTCCTCCAGATTCTTTTCTTTTTAAAAAAAAATAGATTTTATTATATACAAAAAAAGAAAAGGAAAGGAAAAAGAGAACTAGAATAAGAAAGAAAAAAATACAATAAGATTTCATTGTCACTCTAAAGATTACAGTTTCTGGGCGTTTGCCCATTTCAATTCACAATATCCATCACACATTTAATTCTTTTTGTACACATTTACTTGACACACCTATATAAGTACCTATCACCTTTAAATTTACATTCACATTTTCTCAACTTATTCCGTGTCTCCATTCTCTATGTTTGTTTTCAAGCCAAGTATAGGATCTCTTCCATGTTTTATAATACTTTGCGTCCTCTTTTCCTTTTAATTTTAAGGACAACCTGTCCATTTCCGCACATTGTAGAATTTTTATTAACTTTGTGAGTTTCTGTTGGTATTCCCTGCTTCTTCCGCATTTGGGCATACATGATCCTGGTTGCTGTTAGGACATGCAAGATTAGATACGTCTCCTCTTTGCTAAGATTTGGTGGCATTATCCCTAATAGAAATACTTCAGGTTTTTGTTCTATAGGTTGCTTTTTCATATTTTCTATAGTTAATTTAACCTCCGTCCAGTATTTTTTCGCCTTAGGGCACTTCCACCACATGTGGAAGTATGAGGCTGGTATCGCCCCGCATTTCCAACGTTTAGCTGCATTGTGCTTGTTCATACTTGCTATTTTAGTCGGTGAGTAATGCCATCTATATAGCATCTTATATTGATTTTCCTTATATGCTACATATAAGGAATATATAATCTTCCAGATTATTTTCTTTCACTTCTTCCTCTAGCCCAGATTCAAGAACTAACCCAGTCCTCTCGCTTAGCTTTTGGGAATCTGCTAAGCTTGACCCATTCGCTTTGCACATTGCAAACAATGCATAAATCCATTCCCTTCCAATGCCCCAGCAAAGCTTATTGTCTGAATCATGCCTCATCTTGTGCGTGAAAGGAAAAAGAAAACAGCAATGCCTCTAGCTCTGTCTTTTTCCTTCCCTCAAGGCTGGATCATCCCCTTTAACATTGATGTGAGAAGACCTCAAATCTTTCGTGGGCCACAGGAAGCTCAGTTCGGCTACAAAGTCCTGCAGTTCACAGCCCAAGGGCAAAAATGGTGAGTCCCCGCAGCTGTTTGGTGGCTGATTTTTTTTACCCTTTTGGTTGTTGTTATTCGTTTATCTGTCCCCCCCTGCACCCAAGAATCAACAATAAAAACACAGTATTTCAAAGATGCAAAATGTATTCTAGCAAAAGTGAACTCCCATGAACTATCAGATGCGTGGAATAAGTACAGGTAGTCCTCGACTTACGACCACAATTGAGCCCAAAATTTCTGTGGTTAAGTGAAACATTTGTTAATAGGGTTTCCTGCTTGACCAGTGGGAATTGGACTAGAAGACCTCCAAGACTTCCCTTCTAATTCTGATACTCTGAACCGTAGCAAATGGCAGTATTGAGGGGTCCCTGGTGCTCTCCGAGCTTGCTTGTTTTCTTGCAGACGTTTCATGACCCAACTAGGGAACATCATCAGTGCTAGTAAGGAGTGCTGTTTGCTGTCAGTTTATATTTCTGGTGACTTGCTTCTCTGTGAGGGTGGCTGGGGGGTGGTCTTATTCTTTGGTTGGGGTGTTTACTGTTGGCTCTTTTGCAGTTCCTTGATTGGGGTCTTGTTGACTTGAATGTTGGTCTGATGTTAACCTTGGAGTTAATCTATGCTGATGTGCTTGGGTCTTTTTGGGTTTTTTTGGGCTGAGTGATAATCCCTTCTGCATAGCCTATAGATGTTGTTAATGTCTATGTGTCTATTGGTGTCTGATTCGACAGACTGACAGCAATATAAACTGCCAGCAAACTGCACTCCTTTTTAGCACTGATGATGTTCCCTAGTTGGATAATGAAACGTCTGCAAGAAAACAAGCAAGTTTGGAGAGCACCAAGGTCCCCCAGAGTCGTCGTCGTCCTCTTCCTCCTCCCCCCCCTCTGCAATCACTCCTCTCTTCTAGCACTGATGATGTTCCCTATTTGGATAATGAAACGTCTGCAAGATAACAAGCAGGCTCAGAGAGCACCAAGGACTGTGCTCTCATGTCAACCCTGAGCTACAAATATTGTCCTTCATTAAGTATTATATGAGAGACTTGAGGAGGCTACTGTCATTTTGTGAAAAGGGGCTCACCTGAGAGGAAGCTTAGATATGGGGCAAAATGGCTGGATCAGCCTGGGGGCTTGCAAGGAAAGTCCCACTTGGGAAACCTGTCCTAGCCATCTGCAGACAGGGACAACGGGGATATTGGAATAAGGAAAGAATGGGTGTTGTAACCCTACTGAAGGATGCATGATATGACAACTGTGGTTAGATTTGGGGAGTGGCCTGAACTGGTCATCTGGAACTCCTGACATGATAGTACTATTCCAGTATTTGAGGGGCTACCACAAAGAAGAGAAGGTCAACTTATTTTCCAAAGCACCAGAAACCAAGACAAGAAACAATGGATGGAAACTAATCAAGGAGAGAAGCAATCTGGAATTAAGGAGAAACTTCCTAATGGTGAGAACAATTAACCAGTGGAACAGCTTGCCTCCAGAAATTGTGGGTGCTCCATCACTGGAGGTTTTTAAGAAGAGACTGGACAGCTACCTATCTGAAATGGTCTAGGGTCTCCTGCTTGAGCAGGGGGTTGGACTAGAAGACCTCCAAGGTCCCTTCCAGCTCTACTCCTGATTGATCGGAGTACCTCTTTATCACAAAGTTTGAAAATGCACTTTGATTTTGCTGCCATCCAATTTTTGGGACATTCAGCAACCTTCAGTTCTGATTTTTGAATCATTAAGGACACTCTGAGTTGCCTTGCGGATTTCCCCAGTCAAACATCAGCTGTTTTGAGAAACATTTAATAAAGTAGAAAAGAACAACTGGCAGCCTTCCCTCTGGAAATAATTTAGGGATGAATGCAGGTGGGGGAATGCAGCAACTGCTCCCAACCTGTGATCTGGGTCCAAAGATCAACCCAGAGCAGGAAATACGCTTGGAGGCCATTTGGGCAGTTGTCCCACTGTGGCAAAAAGCCTCAAGGTTTGAGATGGATCTGATGAATGGGTTCCGCAGATCGGGCAGGAAATGGGATGAGTCACATAGTAGGAAATCACAGGAACAAGTTGGCAGGAACCTGGTGTTCAGCTTGAAGATGGGATCCTGCAGAGGAAGAAAATGGAAATTTAGTGACCGGCTGATGAGAAAAAGCCCCGAAGTATTCTTGTGGCTGATGACTGTTTGCAATAGGAAATCGTTGTCCATCTTATTGTAATTTTCCAGTACAGGTAGTCCTCAGCTTACGACCAACAATTGAGCCCAGCATTTCTGTTGCTAAGTGAAACATTTGTTAGGTGAATTTTGCTCCCATTTTACAGCCTCTCTTGCTGCAGTTGTTAAATGAATCACTGCAGTTGTTAAGCTAGTAACACGGTTGTTAAGTGAATGGCTTACCCATTGACTTTGCTTATCAGGAGGTTGCAAAAGGGGATCACATGATCTGGGACACTATAACCATCATAAACATGAGCCAGTTGCCAAGTTTCTAACTTTTGATCACGTGACCATGGGGATGCTGCAAGGGTCGTAAGTGTGAAAGATGGTCATAAGTCACTTTTTTCAGTGTCGTCGTAGCTTTGAACGGTCACTAAAAGAACTATTGTAAGTCAAGGACTACCTGTATACTTCCGTTCCAGTTAAAAGTCCCCACCGTAGGAGCTGCGGTGGCGCAGTGGTTAGAACGCAGTACTGCAGACTACTCTGCAGACTTGTCAATCAGCAGTTTGGCTGATCGAATCCCACCAGCTCCAAGGTTGACTCAGCCTTCCATCCTTCTGAGGTCGGTAAAATGAGAACCCAGATTGTTGGGGGCAATATGCTGATACTGTAAACCGCTTAGAGAGAGCTGTAAAGCACTGATAAGCGGTATATAAATCTAATGCTATTGCTATTACATGGAAATGAAATCAGATGCCAACTTTCCTCTCATTTCAAGGGGAGAAAATGATAGGATTTGAATATAGAAGTGTTTTGATTTGGTATCTGGTAAAACTGTGATTATTATGTGTTTAGTGCAGGGCAGCATATCTGAGATAGCTCCATTCAACAGCTGTACACTATGATTCTTGGGCAACAACACACACCAAATGTTTTCCACTGGGAAAACTGAACAGATTAACATGAGGGTCTCAGAAAGCCATTGTGCTTTTGGAAACTCTTTGCACATACAGAAGCCACTTGCTATTAGGAAAAGTGACTGGTCAAGGCAGTTAGGTTTTTCTCTTCTGGTTTCCAGATTTGAATGAGTTACCTAAGATAATTCACTTTGAACCTCAAGGCAAATATCTCCCTAGTGTGCAGGGACCTATTATTTAACATGCTATCAATGATTGATTTTTATGCCAGACTAAGCTAGAAGCAACATCTGAAATGTATTATTAATGCATTCATCTATTTTTTACGTTTTTTTGCCTATTCTATTTTTAAATGCATTAGCAAGCATGGACTGTTCTGTTTTACTAAGTAGATGCCCTCCCTCCCTTAATTTTCCTTTCAATTATCTTCTTTGGAGCATCTAGTTATTATTACGCAAACCAACTTTGCACACCTTCTGTTCCTTTCTACACAATACCAGGTAGTCTCCAGTCTATTTGTCACTCCAGCTGCCACAACATAACTTTTGTGTTTTCCATCTAAGGCCTTGATAGCTAACATTAACGTGGAACGAAATATCCCACTCCAGTGTTTTGGAAGCAGATTTTTCCTCATAAAACCTTTGATAGTTTAGCCATCTGCTCAGAGTAAAAGAGGCTCATAAAAGAGGCCCAAATAAGGTTAAAGGTCATTTGCTAGATGGGTCAAGGGGGGGTGCTGGGAAGGGTTGGCTATAGTGGACTTTACTAAAAACTTGTCAGGAAGGGTTATTTGACAAATTATGGCACATTCCACAGCTTTGGGGGGGAAAGTATTTGATTACAGTTGGTTAGCATATTGTTGATATTTGCAAAGATTGAAAGAAAATGATTTCCCCCCTTCACTTCCTCTGCAGAAATGTAAACACACCATTGCAAAATAATCACTAAAATGAAAAACTAGCACATGGGAAGCATTCTACTTTCCTGAATTTTATACAACAGTTGGGCAAGTTATGTTATATAGAAGGTATATGGGGTATGACCTTTGAACCTAACCATTTTTTTCTACTCTCAGTAAATTAACATGTTTTTAGCAATTCCACCCTCTTCTTTTTCTTGGTTTTAACATTCTGTTCTTGTTATGCTCATGTTGATCTAACACCATTTATTACTTTATTTGTAAGTATAATTAAGTGAAATGCTTATTAGATTAAAATGAATTTCAGTCAGGAGTATACAACTGCAGATTTGATATCCTGCATCAAACTTATTTTACAAATGGAGAAAAAGATGTTCACAATGTTTAATTCTTCCTATACCGTATGCGATGAGAAATTCTGTCACTGATCTAAGAGATTCATGTTTTGCTTGCCGTGTTTTTATATTTGTTGAGGAAAACAGATAATTGAAATCAATGCAAATTACTTCTTTGAAAGTACTACATACTGCAGTCCTACATGTGTAGACCTAGTAGAGACTATAAATGGGCTGTGTATGGAACTCCAGATTTAGGAACCATAGTAAAAGACAATGAGCAAGTTTAACATGCCAAAGAGAGGACTAAGGGATGACATGATAATAGTTTACAAATATCTTAAAGGTTGTCATGAGGAAAAAAGTATTGGAAATGTGAGCAAGACAAGATCTGATGGGTTGAAACCTAATGTGAGATGGTATTCTTGTTCAGCTTTCTATTTCATGAAAACAGATTACAAAGAGAAAGAAGAACGCTATATGTCAAGTGACATACTACACAGATGATGCTGATGTGAGAAATTCACCTAGGCAGGGGTGTCAAACTGGTGGCCCACGGGTCGGATGCGTCACACGCAGGCCATGCCCACCCCAGCTCCATGAATAGGAAAAATGTAGCAAAATGTCATGTGATGGCAATGTGACATGGTGAGTTTGACACCCATTACTTAGTGGATGATCATCTGAGTTATTTAGATTATGGCCTACTGGTGCAAGACCAAATATACTTCACAAAGATTGAGAAATATGTGTTTAAAGAAAGCTTGGCAAGCTTGGTTGGGAGGGCTTTAAATTAAAATGAAAATTTTGAAGTAAGGAGTTCAGATAAGAATTTGTGTACAGTAGGACATGGGAATGCTGCTGAAATGGGTCCTATCAATACAAAAAGAAAAAAAATAAGTTCATAAAGTACCCAGCTGTCATTGGTATAGTGCTCCAAGCATGGGAAATAAGATGAGCTTGAGCACAATACAGAAGGCAAATATATTTTTATATATGAACATTATATCTAATGGGATGAATTCCATACCTGGCACATGGCAAAGGGTAGATGCAATTTGTTCAAAAGGAGCGGAAGGAATAGAAAAGGAAGAGGAAGAATAACATTGGGTGTTAAAATGGGTGGAAACAAGCGAAGGGACAAATAAAAGTAATACTCCTGTTGGTGTCTATTATTGCCTGTTCAAACAGGAAGAACACGTTGCATAACCTACAAACAGAAATGAAGTTGCATTGAGAGGACATTTTAATTACCCTGACATCTGTCAGACTCTGCCGAGCATGGTCCTTCCATGAAATTCTTATTTGTCTTGCTAAAAATTATCCTTCTGAGGTGTGGGAACAAAGCAGAAAAGGATCTGTTAAACTTAGGATCTGTTAATCTGCTAGCCGCCCAGAGTCCTTCGAGAGCGGGGCAGCATATAAATTGTATTAATAAATAAATAAATAAACAAACTTAATTTGCACTAATTAATGCAGAAAATTTAACTAATGAACTGGAAGTGGCAGAAACATTAGGGGAAAGTGACCATGTAATAATGGAGTTTTTGTTTGCAATAGAAGCAACAGCAGAGGGTAGTCAAATACCTTGGACTTAAAAAAAAAAAGTATTTTAATAAATTCAGAGGAATGATAAGGGGGATTCTATGGCTGGAGAAAGTAAGAGAAAAAGGAGCTTGATGTAGATGAGTTTCTACAGAAAATATAAAAAGTGCAGTTGCAAACAGGGAAGAAGAAATGGACGAGAGCATTAAAAGCCACTGTGGCTATACAAAAATAAACAAGTAAACAAATACATAAAAATCAGTGAATATTTAAAATAATAAAAAGAACATATATGAGAAATGCAAAGATGGCCTATGGAGTCCTTGGTGCACTGAAGAAGTTACCTAGTTGGGTAACAAAATGTCTGTAAGCAAACAACCAACCTCTAAGAGCACTAAGGACTCTAATATTCATGTTTCAGAAATGGTTTGAAAGTAACCACATGGCATTAACAAAGGACAGAGTTCCTCACATAGATAAAATGAATTGCCTACTAATAATATTTAAGATATCTGCCTTGTAAGAGTATTTGCGAAAAATATCTATAAATAATAGTTGACAGAAAACTGAATATGAGTTAACAGTATGAGGTGGCTGCAAAAAGTGGCTTATCTACAAAATATAATTTCCAAGTGACAAGAGGTAATTGACATAAGGATTGGATATTTGAGAGACTGCCAGTTTCTGATTGTTTTTGCCCACCTAGACAAGCTGGGCATGCTTCAGGTGCCATTATTTAAGCAATGTCATATACTGGGAACTCTTGAAGCAAACTTCCTCTGTTGTGGTACCTGTCTTATATATATGAAATATTTAAAGAATTGACATCCAATCTTCTTTGTAGCAGTAACAAGCATGGCTACTACTGTTTCCACCTTTCCAAATTACATATCATGGTTCTCTTCTTCCCCGGAAACAACCCTTTTTAATCATGAGATCATCAATTCATTTTGTCCATTTTCAGCAAGTTTCTTAAAGGATTTTCAGTCTTTTATAAAAATTAGTTACAGTACTGCAGCAGCATACCCTAAAAACAATAAGGAGTTTCAGTGTAGAGCCTTCTATGGTTTGAAAATGGCTTAATCTTAAAGTAAATTGACCTTTAATCTCAATGAGTGCATGTCTACGTTTATATATCTATGCCCCTCTCATTCTGTCCTCCTGACGCATTTGACTTAGTGAAATATCCTCATGCAGTAAATTCCATAAGTTAATAATATACTCAGTGAAAGATTATTTATTTTTGTCCATTTTAATGTTGACTGTCTTTCAAACTATTTTTTTTCCTCTTGGGGTTGGTTTTTTTTTGGTGATATTAAAAAGTTTGAACACAAATGTCCTGTGTCTGAGTTCAAGTGAAAAAGCTCTTGGGCATCACATTGCTAGCTATCATAAAGTTTAATTCATTATGGCATACCTGTTGTTGTTAGTTGCGAAGTTGTGTCCGACCCATCACAAACCCATGGACAACATTCCTCCAGGCCTTCCTGTCCTCTACTATCCCCCGGAGTCCATTTAAGCTCGCACCGACTGCTTCAGTGATTCCATCCAGCCACCTCATTCTCTATCGTCCCCTTCTTCTTTTGCCCTCAATCGCTCCCAGCATTAAGCTCTTCTCCAGGGAGTCCTTCCTTCTCATGAGGTGGCCAAAGTATTTGAGTTTCATCTTCAGGATCTGGCCTTCTA
>JANHJO010001324.1:139854-152682 GCA_032468235.1 Pseudoxyrhopus heterurus | reverse complement strand
AAGTACTAATTGTTTGGCAGTGGGGAAAGGCTGCAACAAATGGTAACTGGTGCCTTTCAGGTATTTTAAAACCAGTGTTTCTCAATTTTAGCAACTTTAAGCTAGGCTGGCTGGGGAATTCTGGGAGTTGCACATGTCTTAAAGATATCAAGCTATATAAACATTGTTTTAGACTAGGCTTGTCAAACGGGCAGCCTGCAGGCCAGATGCATCATACACAGGCCACTCCACCCCGGCTCCGCAAAAAATGTCATGATATGTCACAGTACGTCACGTGACACAATTGAGTTTGACACCCCTGATTTAGACTATAGGTAGTCCTCAACTTACAACCATTCATTTAGTGACAGTTGAAAAGTTACAACGGCACTGAAAAAAAGTGACATGACCCATCTTCACACTTACGACCATCACAGCATTCCCAAAACCTGATCAAAGTTCACGCAAAATTCAGCTAACATGTATTTATGACAGTTGCAGCATCCCTGTGTCAATGATCACCATTTGTGATCTTCCCAGCTAGCTTCCTGCAAGCAAAGTCAATGGGGGAAACCAGATTCGCTTAATGACCATGTGATTCACTTAACAACTGCAGCGATTCGCCTATCAACAGTGGCAATAATAGGTAAAACCAAGCATGACTCAATAACAGTGTTACTTGGCAGCAGAAATTCTGCCAATTGTGGTCCTAACTCAAAGATTATCTGTATTTCCCTATCCTATCGAGTATGTGCAGAACATCTGATCACCTACTCCTGACTTACTGAATACTGTAGAAATGCAGTAATAAACTTGCTTACTTTAATTCTGGGTGTAAATATATTAAATGCAATACTAATGTAGTTCATGACTTAAATGAGCCTTAAGACATTCTGTTTACAGAGCAAATGCATTCTCTTACAGGGAGAGAAAAAAAAATCAATTTTTTTGAATAGGAAAATAAAGTCTGCCTTTTTTTTCATATTCTCAAACTGTTATCACCTCTATTATTTGCAAAACTGCTTTCATCATACCAGGACCGAATAGCAAAGGATTAGTTTGTTCAGTGAATCAGCACAAACTAAACAGTGGAACTATCGTGAACTGGGTGGGCCCAATCTGTAATTGGGCAGGGCGTGTAAATCAGCTGGTCTTTTAATCATGTCTGCACCAATGAGTCAAATAGTCCAATTAGCCAAGGAGTAACTTCACCTAGAGTAACAATAGTTCTTTCTCTCTCTCCCCCCCCCCCCCAGCTTATGGATGGAAATAACTACAGCTATGATTCTTTTCTGGGAAAAACACTTTCTGAACACAGTCAAGAGCCATAAGTGAAAATGCCACACTTAAAGCAAAGGCGGAATAGAGTATGTTAGCATGTAATGCAGCTCAAAGTAAAATAAAGTTTAGAAGTGCTGAAAAATTAACAACTGATAGAAAAGTCTGCCAGCTGACTAAGTAGATAATGATTTGCATGAAAATACCCTGAGGAAAGTGTGAGTTATTTTACAGGTATATTAACATATATGGTTCAATTTTTTTTCCCAGCAAAAACCTGTTAACACAATTTGAAAGCTAATTTTTATATTGGTAATGTTTTTGCTAGTTGCTAGACGGGGCAAGAGAAGCAGAGAGATGGGAAAATTGGTGCGATACTTTATGAGCTTGCCAGCAGGTGGGGAAGAGGTCCTTTAAGGGCAATTTTCAATTGATGCATTACCTTGCATTTTGGGATTGTCATGGGTATTAGGTGCAAAATAACCTTTTTTTTCTCTTCCCTGATGGCATTAGTTTGGGTAAGAGACCTGCAAAACAGAGCTCGAAAGAGAAAATACTGCAATGCATTAAAAACATACTGAGATCTGTGCAAATATGAAAGAAGGACCATGTACTCTTTTGTGGATTATACCTCTCAATCATCCACCCTTCTGAGCATCAAAACACCCCGATGATTGAGAAATCATTGGTAAATATAATTTCCCCTAGGGTTGTGCTGAAAAAAATCAGAACAACCATTTGATTGCAGCAAAAACTCTAGATTGTATTTTTATGCTGCCATCTAACGAACAATTTGAACAATCTAGCGCCACAGATATTTTTAGTTCAGTGACAATAAACTGTGTTACAAATTAGGCCTAACACCCCCCCTTAAAAATGTTGAAGTTGCAAGCTCACTGTCAGTGTGAGGTTGCCAACATCTTTCCTTCTTTCTGTAACATCTCTGTCAATATACTTGTGTTGTAGATTTGCTTTAGTTTTTATTTCTGAGTCTTTGGTCCTAGCAATTCCTTGCAGGCTTCTAGTCAATTAATAACCCCACCCAATCCTGCTTAACTTCCCAATATAATCAAAGCTACCTAGGTGCTGTTACCACCTGAGAGAATACTTTTATTAGACCCAGAGGTGGTATTCAGCCAGTTCTGACAGGTTCGGGAGAACCGGTAGCGATAATTTGCATGGATCGGAGAAGCAGCAAATACCACCTCTGATTGGCCGACTGCATAGCCATGCCCACCAAGCCACGCCCACAAAACCGGTAGTAAAAAAATTTGAATCCCACCACTGATTAGAACCAATCAAAATGGTTATGAGAGATGGTGGAAATGTTTGAATTTGGCAGACTTTGCAGTGAGTGAAGCTTTTGTTAAGAATTGCAAAAATTAAGCATGATCTTTCTTCTGCGAGGTTGCACTTTTATAAAGTGGGTTTCAGAATGGAAGCAGGACCTTGAATTAATCAGTGATAGCTGTTTCAGTGTCTGGTTACACCAAACATCCAGAGACAGAGAAGAATTTGTTCCCCCACCAATGTCTGTAAAAACAAATTTGTTCCCCATGCATTCCCTACCATAAACACTTCCCTACTGTAAACACTTTGCCATTCCAGTCTCAATAAAGTTCTTTTTTAAAGGTATGTGTTGAAGCTGTTAATAAGAACTGCAAGACTCTATGTGAGAGGAATCATTTATAGGTATAAGGTTATGTGTGTGTTTATCTCCAGCCACAATCTCATGACTCTCAGCAATGTACAAAGTGTGGGGGGGGGAAAGTGAAAAGATTCATGGTAAGATTAAAAAATAAAATGTAGAGAGAATAAGAACAAAATAATCATATTCATCCTAACAGCAAATATAAATAGCAAAAAATGATGGAGTAAGTGAGAAAAGAGCAGAGCTACTGTAAGACAAGACAGTATCAGTATATGTAAGACAAATTCTTTATGCAGCCTAGTAAGATATTGTAGTTGATGTCTTCAGAAGCTACTGTAAAGCCTTAAAGGATCATAAGTGGCATAGGGTCCCCCTCCAAGAACCAAAAAAGGTTATCCAGAGAGCAACCTAAGCTATCTTACTTCCATGTCTGGGTCTGAACCCTGACTGAAAAGATTCCAGGTAATTTATTTATAGTTATTGTATAAACACTTGTTGATGAATGCTTGTCTTTCTTGTGTTTTGTCCTGGATCATGAATCCATTTTAATAAATATTTCTTCTCAAGTGCTGCATAATTGATCCACTGCCGTCAAGAACCTTCCCCATAGGAAAAGGTTGAAGGCTGATCTGTATTTATCAAAAGGCATATTTATGAGATTGGTCTCCATTTCACTTCCCTAGCCCACTTAGATTTTTTCTCGCACTCCATTTTAGCATTCTTTCTGTCTCTCTCTCTTTGGAATAGGTGGATGCATTACCAAATAAAGCTATGAGTTGAAATCATTAGTCACTTTTATTTTTTTGAAGAATGCAGAGGCAATCAATATGGGGCCAAAAGCAATCTTATAAAGGTCAGAGACTAGTTCTTTACTTTGCAAAAAGCTGGGATCCCATTTTTGAAAAATAGAATATTCTAAAAATAAACAACTCGGAGGCTACTTTTCCAAAGGTCTCTTAAACCTTGGACTGACCTTTATTTAGTTTATGATCAAATCAAAACATATTTTAACTGTATGATTAATAGGGTGTGCTAATCACTTAACATTTACTTTGATGAATCAAGACAATTTACATTTTTATGTTGAGTCAGTTGGATTTGAATCATAACTCTGAAAAAAAGTATATCTGTGTGCATGCTCAAAACCCCCCAGAATCACTGAGTCAATTGAAAGGACCAATTTGGCTGAGTGAATCCATTCAAAGGGATCATTTCTTTGAAGCTTCACAAAATCCTAGGAAACAGGAACCATAACTTTAAAAAAGTGGAAAGGTTTAATCAAGAGGACAGTTTATAGCTGAAGCTAATGGGTGATTGCTGTAGTCTAAGATAGTTGATGGCATTGTGTGCTCTAATTTTGACTAAAGCAGTTCTCAAGACAGTTATTCTGAATATCTGGAACCTTTGTAATGCAAAATATCCATCCCAGCACAGTGTTATGCAATACGAAAAGCATACTGAAGTATATTTTGCAACCTTATAAACATAAGTTATATACAGTGCAATGCATTTCTATGTTAGAAATGTAAATTGAGTAATGTTAATCATACTAGAAATTATCATGGAACAATAGAAGAAATAATGCAGAAAATTGTCAGACTATGTTTAGATACATTTATTCACAACAATTTTGTTTGATGGTTTATTCCCAGGCAAATGATACCTTTAGGGCATAGTTTTTACATAAATCAATATAAAAATATGAAGACCACACTCAAGAATCCCAAGGAAAATTGGACTACGGAGTACAGTTTGTGATTATTACTAAAGGCCATAGTTATGTATTTCTATTTCATTAAAAATATGTTGGAGATATTTTGGGTCACATTAGCTAAGCATCTTTGAAGTACTTAAGAGACCAGGTGGAGTAAAGAAAAGGTGGCCTCAGTTTCAAAAAGTTGCTCATCCTTGTTTAATATAACAAGAGTCCTGCATAAGAAATATTTATTAGTCTTTGAAATTCTGTAATGCAACCATACCTTAGAATTGTTGTATTCTTTTCCTCTTACCTTGGTGGACTTCAAGTCCTTCCTTATATTTTTTTGTTTCATTTGTTCTGGAGGGGAAATAGTTTTCACATTTATTTTTAGATTAACTGAAAATAATGCCAAATAGAGAAGGTCTGTAGAATTAGGTGGATTTAAGAGCCCTGTAAGATAGCTCAGTTGACAGGAACATCTTGTTTATCCTCAATGTAAGAAGTAGGAGAAGTGTTAAAAGCAGCATAAAAGTTTCCTCTTTTCTTTTTGTGGCCTCAAAGCTACTGGAAAAGTGAGAACCTGTAGGTCAAATCTGCTAGTGACATCTTAAGGCTGAGACTAGAACTGTTGCATTGTTTGATTTAGCAGACTTGCTTTTTGTGCATGTTTGGGCTGCCAAGTCAATATTTGCAAGATTCACTAGGAAAGTACTATTACTAAACAATTGCAGACTTTATGAAGCTTGTTATTTATGCATTCATTTTAAAACAAAAAGAAACCTATATTTAGAAATTAGGGAATATATAGTGATAGCACTATATTTATATACCACCTATCAGGGCTTGCAACCCTCTCTAAGCGGTTTACAATGCCAGCATACTGCCCCCAACAATCTGGGTTCTCATTTTACCAACCTCAGAAGGATGGAAGGCTGAGTCAATCTTTTTATTTATTTATTTATTTGTCAAAAACATACAGTCATATGAAAGTGGAAAAACATAGAACATCTTGGAGCTGGTGGGATTCGATCAGCCAAACTGCTGATCTACAAGTCTGCAGAGTAGTCTGCAGTACTGCGTTCTAACCACTGCGCCACCGCAGCTCCTTATATAAAGGTATATAAAGGTAATGACTGTTTCTTTCAATATTCTTCCTTCAGGTTTCATTATTTGCAGAACTTTTCAATGAAATGCTTCAGAGGGATTTTGGTGTACGAATCTACAAAGCATTGTTGTCTCTTCCGGATAAGGAAGATAAAAAAGACAAAAAGAACAAGAAAGATGAGAAAAAAGAGAAAAGGGAAGAGCGAGATGATGAAAATGATGACCCTAAGCCCAAGAGAAGAAAATCTGGAGATGATAAAGATAAAAAAGATGATAGAGATGATAAAAAGGTTGGTGTCATTTTTCTGGGAAACAATTTGCCTCTTGTATGTGTTTACTTTTTTTTTTTCATACACTTGTTAACAAAACCAACTTAAGTTGATATTGACAGTAAATATTTTCAGATTTTGTTTGGTAGGAATTCCCAAGTGAATTTCTTTCCCTTTTCAATGTTAAGTTTTAAAAGTGGTATATAAGAAAATGCAATCGTTTGTTTGCTAAGATCTTGAGAGTTTTAGAACCTTATTTGCATGCTATTTACTGGTTCCGTGGAGGTTTAAATAATTTTGCCCAATCATGGATTGTATTAATGTTTTGTGGTTATTTACAGAGGGAAGATAAAAGGAAAGATGATTCTAAGGACGATGATGAAATGGAAGATGACAATAACCAGGAAGAATATGATCCAATGGAAGCTGAAGATGCAGAAGATGAAGATGATGGTATGTTGAAGATATTTGTTTAAATTAAAAGGAAGCAGAACTTCCAATTTTGTGGTATAGTTGCATGTTGTATGTGGAAAAAATGCTTAACATTCTATTTATTTATTTAAGGAAATTTATATGACCGCCCAATTCCCTCTCAGTGGCTTTGGGCAACTTACAAATATAAAAATCTCATATTAAAAAACAATAAAAAGTGATAACCCCCCCCCCCCACTTCGCTTAACATTATTGAATTAAAATAATAAAAAAGAACTAGTATATTTTTGTTTTTTTAAATGGTATCAGCAGAATTCCTTTTTTCCCTTTTGTAAGGGAAATATCCTTATACATATTTTTCAGCTGGATATCTTTGGAGATACTTAACAATGTACAAAGAATTAAAACAAAAACAAACAGCAGAAAGGAAGTATATCATTATATACAGTCATGTAAAAAAGAAAGTAGACCCTCTATGAATTTTATGGTTTTATGCATCAGAACATAGTAAAAAAAATCATCTGGTCCTTAGTAGTTCTTAAAAGTAGGTAAATGCAGCCTTAGAAGAACACCACCACATAACATATTACACCATGTCATCATTTATTTTGCAAAAAAAAAAGGCAAAATGGAGAAACCATGTGTGAAAAACTAAGTACATATTGTGATTCAATAGCTTGTAGAATCACCTTTAGTAGCAATAACTTGAAGTAATTGTTTTCTGTATGACTTTTATCAGTCTCTCACATCATTGTTGAGGAATTTTGGCCCACTCTTCTTTACAACTTCGCTTCAGTTCATTGAGGTTTGTGGGAATGAATTTATGCACAACTCTCCTGAGGCCCCGCCATAGCATTTCAATTGGGTTGAGATTGACTGGGCCATTACAACATCTTGATTCTTTTGTCTCTGGAGATTCTCAGTCATCCAGGTCATGGTTGTCCCAAAGGTGCTTTTTTCAAGAGGCAACTGGACTTTCTGTTTTTTCGTTGAAGATGTTTCGCTTCTCATCCAAGAAGCTTCTTCAGCTCTTCCAATAGCCTGTGTCTGTATTAAACAGTAAAGGGACACAGGGCAGAAAACTTCTTGCAGAAAGCACAGCTCCAGAGCTGAAGAAGCTTCTGGGATGAGAAGCAAAACATCTTCAAAGAAAAAAATAGAAAGTCCAATTGAAAAAAGCACCTTTGGGATGGCTTGATTTTTTTCTTTTTCAGCGATTCTGTTGTAGATTTTCTGGTGTGCTTGAGATCATTGTCCTGTTGCATGACCTAGTGTCGGTCAAGCTTTAGCTGTCCAACAAGATGCCCAAGTCCTGTGGCTGCAAAACTAAGCCCAAATCATCACCTCCTTCACCACCGTGTTTGATAGTTGGTCTGAGGTGTTTGTGCTGATACGCTGTATTTGGTTTTCACCAAACATGGCACTATGCATTATGGCCAAACAATTCTATTTTGGTCTCATCTGTCCAAAGGAAGTCTTGTGATTTGTTCAGATGCAACTTTGCAAGCCTAAGTTACGCTGCCATGTCCTGGCAACCCTTCCAAACAAACCATATGACCGTATAACCTTCCCAGATTGATGGGCAGCAACAATTGCTTCTCTAAGGCCATTGCTGGCTTCTCCATTTTGGGTTTCTTTTTATAATATAAATAATGATATGGTGTAATATGTCACATGTTGTTCATCTGAAGTTTTTATATTTACCTACTTTTAAGAACTACTCAAAGACCAGATGATTTTTACTATGTCCTGATACGTAAAACCATAGAACTCAAGGAGGCTGTACTTCCTTTTTCACATGACTGTCTATCAATTTCTATTCTTAAAGAAGGATAGAAATGTTGTAAACTTCCTTATTCATTATTTCTACCAAAAACAGTAGTTATGTAGCCAACTCTAATATGATAAATTATTTAATTAATATATGCAAGAAATTATGACTGATCAATTTTAAAATCAAATCTTAATTGTTGGGTTTTGCTAAGCTGTTACTGTATTAATTTTTTTAACCAAAGTAAATTCCCACATATTTAAAGATCACAGATCCAAGGGTTTTTCATGTTTTCTTTTTGTATCTTTTAGTTCTGATGCTATTTGTTCAATAAACAAATATTAAGAAATAAAAGTATATATTTTGATAGCATAAAATGTTTTGAATATGCGAAAAACTATTATCTGTTTTTATAGATAGGGATGATGAGGAAATGAACAGACGAGATGACAGAAGGGAGGGAAATCGACATTGCAAAGAGAGGGCTTCTAAAGATAAGGTATGTTTTTATTTAATTTTTATACCATCTTTATTATTGTTTACAAATAACTCAAGGTAATGACTGTACCTAATACTCATTTCTTCTCCTATTTTCTCCACAACAACAATCCTGTGAGGTGGGTTGGGCTGAGGGTGACTGGCCCAAGGTCACCCAGACAGTTTTCATGCCTAAGGCAGGACTAGAACTCACAGCTTCCTAGTTCTAGGCTAGCACCTTAACCACTAGAAGGTATTTGGCTCTGTCAGACTTAATACTGTTTCATTGCCTTCCTTTCACCAAAATACTGCAGCTAGATACAACCCAATTATTAGTTTGCATTATTATTTTTTTATTATTCTATTTCTAATCCACTTTATCCACAGTTTTGGTTCCAGTGTGGGGAGGCAGTAGGGATGTAACTTTGGTGACCATTTTGTCCTGTTTTGGATTCCTTTCAACTTGTAGATTTCAAAGTTGTGGATAAGGTTTCTGGAGAAAGGGTGCCTTACTCCATTTGGCTGATTAACTCTCAAATCTAGAAGTGTCTGGAGACCATTGATTGTTTAGACTCGGTAATGTCAGATTTGCACCATGCATAAGAGAGTGCTTGATTGCCTTATATGATATTTCATGTTGGTACATTGATGGAAAGACCCTATGTTGCTCATTGACTAAGGAATGTGCTTTAATTCTGTTTAATTTAAAATTTGGGTTTAAAGTGAAAGCACTTTTTCATTCACATGGAATGGCATGCAAATAATTCTGTCCCATAATTAGTGTTATAATTTGTTTTCAGAAAGTAGTTAGGTTAATTGCTAATGCTATTTTCTTTTAGCTGGTAGGCAAGAATTCTGAACATTTTGCAAAAACATTTTGGACTGTCACTTTTTTCTGGTTTTTTTACTTGGTAAAACAAACAATAACACAAAATGGAAAGGAATACATATACATACTTAGAATAAACTCTAGAGTGAAGATCAAAATGAAAATATGAAGATTATGAAAAGATATTTAAGAAAGAGTGTCCCCTCCAAAAAAATTAAAGAAAAAAAAAGGATTGTAATAGCTCCTTCTCTCCTGTTTTCCCCAGCTGCTAATTTTCTAGTTAAATAATTTTATAATATATTTTGGATTCTATTTGGATGGTTTTCATTATTTTCTAAATGTGTTTTTTCCCCAAAAACTACACTCTGAATAGCTTGCCTTGCTATGTAATATGTTGTATATAAGAGAATAATTCCTGCTTGAATTTGATTAATTTTTTGCTATAATAAGTGGAGGCTTTTCATTGTTTAGCTCCGTAATAGTAGTTAGTATTATAATATTGTAGTAAGATTTCCTATTATAAACTAATTCTATAAACAAATGTATTCACAAAAATGGTTATAATCTGTATTGTTAGGAAAGAAACAAGACCCAGATGGTAACTGTTAATCGAGATCTTCTGATGGCATTTGTTTATTTTGACCAATGCCATTGTGCATATCTTCTTGAAAAAGATTTGGAAGAGATCTTGTACACGCTTGGACTACACCTCTCAAGAGCTCAGGTGCGTTGTTGTAATCTTTCCTTCCTGACCATCAGCAACCATTATGACTTTTGGGCTACAAAATGGGCTACAAAAATAACTTTGTAGCCCGTTTACAACCATTTATGACTTTTGCAGTGTCCCTGAGTCATATGATCACCATTACAATCAGTATGCCATTACCCTATGTCTGACCACTGGTCCCCCCCCCCTCCTGAAGAGATTGATTGGAGATAAAAAGATTGTAGGGAGTAAGGTGTTTGCTCTTCTATGCATTGAAAGCAATGTAATCACACCAGCAGCAGGAAAGGATCATGCAAAGGAGAAATTGCCTACAGAAATCACTTGCTTTTTTTCCTGCCCACCCACATCACACAGCAGAGAGGAAGAAAAAGAGAGAGTGCTAGAAGGTGCTTGATTAGTACATGGATTCCAGGCTACAGCATGATCACATTGTTTTCAAGACAGAAAGTAGGCACTCAAGCATTCATAAGGAATGGAGAGTGATTAGGAGACAAAAGTCAAAGGTGTCTCTGTCCAGCCTGAAAGCAGAATTGTGGTCATGTGATTTCCCATTTAAGGACTGTTTCACTCAGTGGTAGAATTGCCAGTCCCAATTAAGGTCATTAAGTGAACACTACCTGCACTCTTGTTGAAGACCAATCTTACGAGAAAAATATTTCATATAAAAAATAAAGCCATTTCAAGTTAAAAATTGTGTGAATTGCTTGTTGTATTTATTCTATAATATCTTTATTGAATAAGACATAATTTAGATATTTAGAATAATAATCTGTCTTCTTGTGTTAACCTTAGGTTAAGAAACTACTTAATAAAGTAGTACTTCGTGAATCTTGCTTTTATAGAAAACTGACAGATACTTCTAAAGATGAAGAAAATCCAGAAGAAATGGAAAGTCCACCGGAAGAAATGTTTGGTAGCATATTTTTTATTAATAAAGATATTTCAAATCTGGAATACTTCCAGCATACTAATTTTGATTTTTTGTAATAGTTATCACTGTCTCGATTGCTGTTAATTTATGCTTCTAGTTTCATGTTTCAGGTTCATGAATACTTTATAAATTGAAAGGACATTATGTGTAAAATGTTTTACTCATTTTTAATGTTTCAAAAAATGTTGAAAAAGTGTGATATTAAAAAATTAAAAACAAACTGAAAAATGAGGAAATAAATATAAATTCTCGGGACTATTGATAGTGATAAAGATTTTCAGTTTATCTTGGGGGAACAATAGGCATTAAGCCTATTCTAGACATTTGAATATGCAAATCAGTATATCAATAAAAGAATAATAAAATAAAATATCAGTAATATTTTTATATTTTAGTAAAAATATATTTTTAGTAAAATATATATTTTAGTAAGAAGAAAAACAAACACATAAAACCAAATTAATTGGAGGCTAAAAATATTTTATTGCACTTATTGGAAATAAAAGTTGGTTTTATTAAATTGTAATAATGATAATTCTTAACTCCTATAGGAAACAGGCTGCTTCTACCATCACCCGCGATAAAACAAGAATCCAAAATATCAGAAGAAAATGTCGGTCTCATTGTCTATAATGGAGCCATGGTGGATGTGGGGAGTCTCTTGCAGAAATTAGAGAAGAGTGAAAAAGCACGAGCTGAAATGGAACAGAAACTTCAGTCACTGGAAGAAAAAACAGGTGAGAGTGATTTTTTTTTTTTATTAATTCAGAAAGGCTTAAGGCATTATATCTCTAAAAGAATTGGCACTGAGGACTTCCGACTGACATTGCGGCATTACCAGTCACAGCGAACGGAGCTCTCCGTTCCTGTGCTGGCTTCCCCCTGTGTGTTGGCTCCAAAAGGAGTCAAAGCCGCCTTGTAGGGGCGGCAAAGTTAAGGTGGGGCGAATCCCGGGGCTTTTTCCCCCCCTCTAAGCCACGGTGAGGAGAAAGAGGCAGGCTAAAGAAAGCTGCCACAAAGCCAACGACCATCTAAGCACAGCGCAGGAGTGGACTTTGGTGAACAGTGTGTGAACTGGGTGAGAGGATATTTTTTGCTACAATTTGACCCCCAAGAAATTCAGGGGAACTATCTATTTAGAACTATTCGTCAAGTGGCGAACAAGCATTTTGAAAAGTGATTAAACCGGAAGAAGAATTAAAGAGAGAGAAAAAATTTATTCTTTAAAAATACAGAAAATTGGACTCTTGAAGTGGGAAGACATGGTATTGAGAAGGCATTTTAAAATGCTGGAACTATGGATTTAAAAAAAATTAATACTGCTTTTTCACTTGAGTTATAATTTAAAGTAATTAAAATCAGACTTCCCAGTAACAACATTGTGAAGTAGAGATCGCCATCTGCTGATGAAAGGGAAAATATACAAGCCTGGGAATAACCATTTGAAGGACTATGAAAACATTTATTGGATTACATTCATCTACCCTAAGACTACTGGAGACTTGAATATTCAAATAAGATCTTTAATTAAAAGACCCCTGAATGTTATGTTATATGATTGAATTCATAAAAGAGATTTGAGGAGGCTTGGATAACCCCCTGGCCTATTTAAATGGATTTGACTGATTATTTATGAGATATAAAGAATTGTGATTTGTGTAAGCTCAGCTTTGAATAAATG
>JANHJO010001324.1:95815-108268 GCA_032468235.1 Pseudoxyrhopus heterurus | reverse complement strand
GGAGCTCCAAGCCATGTGATCCTATCCACCAATAAACCATCTTTCCAAGCAGTCCCCATGCTTCCAGTGTCTTTCTTCCCACTTGGAGCAGAACCCAACAGGATATTTCTTCCAACAATGTGATAGAAGAAAATGATGAAATGCTGCAATCCTAAAGGGGAATTAATTTAATTGGTATTGCCTTAAGGTTTTAATGGATGGTGGCCACAGCACTAAACAATCTTGGCTAATCCAGGTGGATTGAACCCAATTGCAGTTGCTGGCCAATGAAAGAGCCTTCCCTCCATTCTAATATTCAAACTGGTTTGGCCTTCTGGGATGCTTTTCTCCCAGGCATCAGAGTGAAGGTTTTACAAGAACCTAACGCCTGTGTCTGTGTTGAGAATTAATTATGGGTGTATTATGAGAATTTTAATTGTATTTTTTTGTTCTGTTGGGAGTTTTATCATACACTTTTTTTTGTTTTGTGTCCATAGACTGTTAGCTCTTCAGAGTTATTTAAAATGGGGAGCAATGTAAAATTTCTAAATAAAATAAATGAATCGATTCATTCAGTTTATATTCAAACATTTGAATGAGAGGCAACTAGAATTTTTACCAAATCGGTGTTTCTGTGAAGTCACCAGGAGTCAAGCTCAACTTGTGAAGGAGGAGGAAGAAGATGAAAGTTAAATTTAAATTTAACAATTTAGATAGCGGCTAATATGGATTAACGCCCAGTAGTTAAAATAATAAAGAATCTGAAATCTGGAAATGAAGGGAAATCAACTGGCAATTAAAATAACTAAAAAGATTCTAGAAAACAATCCTTGGTAATTTGTAATTATATTGATGAATAATGACAAATACCTTAAACAAATGCATTGTGCATAAAATTAATTATGTTAAAAGAATAGCTAATCTGTCTCTGTGTTGATAACATATAATTATGAAGATGCTTTCTTGCATGTTTTTAAATAATGTCATTTGAATTCATAATTCAGAGTAGGTATTTTGACATTTAATACATGTTGCAATTTATACATTTTTTTAATATAATTGCACTGTGCCACATTAAAAGAATCACAGCTTACTCAGAGATATTTCCTACCAGCACATGAACAGTGAAATAATGGTATGGAAACCAATTCTTCAACACTACAAATTGACAACAAGGAATCATCCTCCCACAAAAGCATTTTTCTTTATAGGTTGCTCTTTCTATTACACTAATTAACTTTCATACAAAATTTGTGGGACATTTTTCAAAGATCTCTGAACAAATACCAGCAACATTTATTTTATTTATTGTTGTACTCTGTATGCCCCCATTTTCCTTCAGAGGCAAATAATGGTATGTAAAGTTTCCTCTATTTTACTTTTATTCCTCGTGGAATAGATTTGCTGAAAGATCATGGTTGGCCTAACATCAGCCACCCATGTTGAGTAGAATTCGAACTTGAATATTCTCACATAGCTCATTTCTTTTTTATCCACTATTAGCGATAAAATCTCATGTCCAAGAAGGTTTTACCTGGTGCAGATAAATTCACACTTTTATTCATCCATGACTCATAAATATTAATTAATCCAGTTATGTGAATATTGCACAGATATATTGTGTAGAATGTGATAGAGGCAATCTAAATAAATGGCCAGCACTCTCTAATGGGTAAAAAGAAAACAAAGATTTCCCCTTCATATTTCCCCAGCTAGGTGGCATCATCTAAAAATTGTTGACTGATCTTGAAAAATTAAGCAAAATAAAACCTGGTTAATGTTTGAGTGAGATTACAGGGCTATAGCCTCAACTGAGAAGTTGATAAAATATCCTAGAAAGCAGCTGTGAAAACAAACTTCCACATTACTGCCAAGAAAGTTGCATGGGTGTGTCTTTGAAGTCTTTCAAGAGTCAAATCCAATTTGAAAGAGAACTTATCTGTCATTCTAATTAGCATATGACATACTGGTCAACAGAAAATAAGGATTGCACAAGGAGTATAAGCAGATTTGTCATGCAGGAGATTAGTTTCCCATGGACTTTTGTTTATAGTGATTTATACCTCAGTCTTTCCAATCTGGTGCTTTCTAGATATATTCCACTTCAACACCCAGAATGCCAAACTAAAATGACCATATGAGGAATTGTTGAGCACAACTGGAAGCAACATATCGGGGAAGATTTTTAAACTAAGAGCAAACCCATTGGCTGAGTTTACACAATATAGTTTGTTTTTGATAAACCAATAGTTATCTGGGTCACACATAACCATGACAAATAAATCATTGGGTCTTGGAACATAAGGCACCTTAAGGTGAAAACCTCAACTCTTGGAATAACAGCCTTTATTTTGACATCTGCTTTTTAAGTGATGATTCAGAGGATAACACAATCTAAAGGTAAGTTTGTGTTTTTTGCTCACTAACTTTCCTTTTGAGATAAGCAATTGTATGAAATGGGTCAAGAAATGGCCCATTGGTGAAATCTATAGCACGTGAAGATGTAGGAAAACTGAAGGCGCTGAAGTATCCTGGAATTCAGTGCCTATGAGTATCAAATGAGACAATGATTCTTAGAATGGATCCAGTTCTTGGAACCCAGAATGGACCCAATATTCATGCTGTTTTCTTGGAAGAGTTATGGAATTGATTTATTATCTTCCCAGATTTTTTAAAACTAGAATTCTCTTCTGGGTACTAATCTTGCTTAGCTGTTGGGTCTACAAAAGGCTAATTAGGTACGGCTGCCTACTATGTCTACCATGTACATAGAAACTAAAATATTACCAGTAACTCAATTTGATATTGTCAGTGCTGACAGCAGTCTTGAAATTCAGGCAGGAATCTTTCTTTTGACCCTTCTGACTCATGGATTGAATTTGACATGCTTTGCCATGGGGTCACATTCTTCCTTAAAGTTTGCAGAAAATGGGTATTTAGGCACTTAAAATGGCTAATTTTCCTTTTCTTTTGGAATCTCAGAATGATTGGGGTGGAAAGGAGGGAGGGGACCTTTCAAAACTCTGGAACCTAAACGTGGACCTGTGTTTTGAGAACAATGAGATATTGTCCCACAATATTGATTACTAGTCTTAAATCTCTCTCATTGTCATTGGCTGACATATTTTATATGGTTGTGGAAAATATTAAAGATTAGAGCAGGCAAAACCTGGATTATTATTTTTTTAAATCAAATTGCTGCATCCTATAAACTTCAGCGAGCAGAATGACTGGCTGGGGGATTCTGGTAGTTGAAGTCCACCCATCCTCAGATTGAGAATCACTGATCTAAATTAGGAGTGTCAAACTGGTGGCCTGTGGGCTGGATGGGTCATGCACAGGCCATGCTTACCCCAGCTCTGCGAATGGGGAAAATGTCATGAAATATGTGACAGGAACGTGACCCAGTGAGTTTTGCACCCATGATCTAGATCAGGAGTGTCAAACACGTGGCCTGCGGGCCGGATGCGTCACGTGTTGGCCCCGCCCCTGCTCAGTTTAGGGAAGGAGAAAAAAGTCCTGAGTCATGTGACACTGCCATGACGATGCAAGTTTGACACCCCTGATCTAGATGAACCAAATCCCATGCTTCCCCAGCCAACATCTTCAGCGGAACCCACATGTGAAGGTGATTCAAGTTGTAAAAGCTGCCCTGTATAATCTACTTCAGATTTCTTTGTACTCTTAAATTTATTTTTTTAAAAAATCCTGATTATTGTTCCCCTGCCTATCATTTCCTTTGCCATGCTATTGTCATCAATATGGCTTGCTAACTTTGCAACCAATGTAATCTGTAAAACAGACAATGTATTCTGTTGGCTGGGTCTGATAATTAATGGAGCACACTGATGATAGATATGTCACATCTGGAAGGAAGCTTCTTCCTTGCAAACTAAATTTCTCTCAAAATTTATGCTGACACATGTTTGGATAAATAAAAATTCAAGGTGGAATGCTGTGGGGATAGCAGGATAACCAGCAAATGGATAGTATGTTCAAAGAGTCAGACAGTTCCAGATTAATATTTTCTCATTTTTATTGTACATTACGGATTGAAAATGGAAAGGAATACCTATGGAGGGATTTTCTGAATACCCTGTGGTGGCGTTTTGCATTTGATAAGTAATTCTATTCCAGAAGCTTTTGAATGCTTTACTGGTTATAGAAACCAAGTGGGACACACTTACTTCATATTTTAGGCATGATGTTTTCATAGCATAAACACAAATGCAGACACACACACATTTTTTTAAAGGAAAGGCATTCTGCAAGTATTGGGTAGTTATTAGATACTTCAGGTACAGTTTTTTCAATATTTACACGCATGCATGGGTATGAATAGAACTAGATAGTCCAACAGAGATTGGCACGCTTTCCTATACATGTAAACATTAAAGATTTCAATACTTTGGTATGATTCAGGAGGCAAAGGCTGTCTGATGTTTTGCAGAATTCCCCCGAGACTCATAAATGCTTCTGTGCTGGAGGTACCCATTCTTGCTTGAGTCACTTATACCAGTTTATCAAACTAACGAGCCATTGACTGATGCTCTTTCCAAGTTTGAGCCCCACCAGGGAAAGATGGTGAAAAACAAAACTGAAATTTTAGACAGAACTGCATTCCGTAGAACCAAGACAACTAGAATTTATTAACTTGTAGGTGCCAAAGCTCACCAAGAATAATGTTCTCTGAGCCTTTTTCTCCACAAATCTCACCATCTCTCATAAAATCCAGGGACATGGGTAGGCTACATCATTCTGAATTTGGCAAGGTGATATGATTTAGGTTTTTACTAAACTGGCTTTGCACATTACTTGTTCCAGGACTGACTCTGCAGGGGGAAAAAAAGGAGAGGTGCATCATTTGTTTGCCTAAATTACTCTGGCTTGTTCACTTTTAATGAAGTTGTTATGTCCAAATTATCCATAAGCCTAATTGTGAATGAGCCTTCCAAAATTAGTTCCTGTAACTCAAATATCTATATTGCATAACATTACAACCATCAGCTAGCAACTGGCACTGAAGATAGAGGAATCCAGGGCCCATTTTATCAGCACCGCTGAGAGATTAGCTTCATTAGGCTAATTTGGCTCTAGTTGGTATTTATTCAGCTGCTCCAAAGCTGCTTTTCCAAAAGACAACTGGACTTTCTTTCTTTCTTTTTCCTTGAAGTCATTTTGTTTCTCATCCAGGAAGCTTCTTCAGTTCTGTTTTTTGAAGAAGCACTTTTGGAACAGCTATGATTTAGATGATTGAGAATCTCCATAGTCATTTAGTAAATGAATTTTCACAAAACTATTTCATAATAAAAAAGTACAACACAACATAAATGATGAATGAACTATCAACTGCCAATTACTATATATGTAATACTTTCATTATTGTTAGTACTGTATCAACTTTTAGCCTCTTCGATATCGATGACTTAGTTCATAACATTAATCTGAATAATCTCTCCTTGGTGTCTGTTCTAAGTACATACATAATAAGATAGAAATAGGAGATATCTTAACATTTTCTGCTGTAAAATGAGTGTTGCCATCTACTCTTTGTCCCTCAAGACTGTCAGATAAAATGCTGCTTGCTACTTCTTCATAGCCCCCTGTCTCTAAAGCAACCTGCCTTTTAAAAGTTCAAGGATGTGATTATTTTTAAAATGAGTTTAGAATAGTTGCTGCCATTACCAATAACAATAAAAACAACATTTTTAAAACACTTCAAAGTTACTGGTTCCCTGACTTTCAGTAACAGAGCAACCAATCAGAACTGGGGATACTACAGTGTAGCCAATCGCCCCCAAATTATATTTTAAAAAGAAAAGTGTACATTCATATAAAATTCAGGGAGACATCATATTTAACTACTAAAATTACGTACACTTCAGGGACTGGCATGCATTTCCCTTCAGTAAATTCTACTTTTCCTAAGTAGTGTTGCTAGCTGCCCTCAGGTGATCTTGTTCTGAACTAGCAGAATGAAGTATCAGAATTTTGACTGTCAAAGTGGAGAAATTTCCCCACTGTACAGCCTGAAATGGTACATAACCAATCTCATATCAGTGATTAAGGTGTCAAGACTTGTGATAGGGAGATTCCTATTCACCCATGAAGCTCAATGGGTGATTATGATCACTCATTCTCCCTTAGTTCAGCTAACCTCATGGGATTGTTGTCATTCAAGTAAAATTAGAGGAGACCTCCATGTTAGATGCTATCAACTGTCAGAGAAGAGATATAAATGATTATGATAACAATGACAGTAATGTATCAACTCAGGATTTGACGGCCTCTTTGCATTGCACATAAATGGACATTACAGGAGTAAAATCTGTGCTTAGACATTGTTGGCAATGTGTTGAACAACTATTAGGAACTGAAGACAACACTAGCTGATGTACAGGCAGAGATAACCTTGTGGACTTCACTATCAGGTGTTAATAATATTAGTAGGATATCAGGTTAGTAGTCAACCAAAGGATCTTTGGATCAATGAGATATAGAGATGGTAAGGAGAACAGGAGGTTAACCTTACTGTGAGGTGAGTAAGTGTTTATGTCAGGTGACAGATACTGAGAGTCAACCGAGGGTTAGAAGAAATGCACTGCACCGTTAGCCATTTCCCAGCAGGCTCTAAGATGGTGTTTTTCAACCTTGGCAAATTTAAGAGGGGTGGACTTCAGCTCCTAGAATGTGTTTTAGTTGATTGATTTGCCTGAATTGATTCTAGAAAAAGATACTTATTAATACTTTGGGTTCGATGTATGGGTGTGTTGGAATCACTGGCTAAAGAGTAGGGGAGAGTTAAGAGACATTCCAAAATGGAGTCGCTCTGGGGAAGGAAACATCATAAAACAGAGTAGTAAAGCCTTATTTGTAGGTGATCAACAGTAGGTGATCAACAGTAAAGAACTGCTTAGGCCAGTTTATGTTGTTCTGGTTTCTTTTGCCTGACAAGGTGACCCCATATCCAACATTTATTTTTTTTGCATGTACTGTATATATTACAGTTGCTGGTCAAGATTTACAGTTTACACATTCAGGCTCTTCTTAAATCAGCACCTATAACTTGGCTGTCTGGATTATAATTCTCAAAGCATGCATCTGATAAGACAATTGTGGAAGATGGCAATAGTAGCTTAACCTGTCTAAAGGATGCAATAGGAATCCTTTTGTCAATGCTTGCATTTTGAACAATATAAACTAGCTTCTCCCAACATACAAAATGTTCTGTAATTTCTTTGCTGCGTTTCAAGTCTGTCGGTAGAGGGTGCTGTTTGGTTGCATTTGTAATTTTCCTATCTATACAGCAAGCTACCATCAAATGTTCTTTGAAATCTGCTTCCAGACATTACTTCTTTTTTTTAAGGCTCATTAGTGTGAAATTCCATTCCAAAGAGCATAGCCTAGCTATGAAAACTTCAATACCAGCATAAATTCCAACTCAGCTGTATTAAGCAAAATACCTAACAAGTTTAAATTCCAGAGCTCCCCGGTGTCTCTTAGCCTGTTGTCACCTCTGCCTGCCAATAGAAAGCCAGCTTCGCCATAGGACAAGTCCTCTTCCCCTGGGGCGTGCATGAAAATGAGGTGTACCTCTCAAGAGGCTTTTTCCTATGAACTAGCTAAAAGAATTCAAACAAGGAAATTAGAATATATTATTGAAAAGAAGAAGCAGCAAGTTTTTTTTTTTGTCTTTTCACAAGAACCAACAAAATGAACTAACGGACCGATGCCCCACCCCATGTACAGGTAAGAAAGTTGGGATAGAAATGCCCTGTCTTATCTCCAGCCCACATTTTGGCAGAATGACATTATGAGGATGTGTCATGGGCCAGGCCTAGGTGCCCAAGATATACTGCTTCTGTACAGGTAGTCCTTGACTTACCACCATTCGTTTAGCAACTGTTGAAAATTACAGTAGCCATTCAACAAAAGTGACTTACAACTGGCCCTAGCTCTTAACAACCCTTGCAGCATCCCCATGGTCATGTGATCTCAATTTGGGCACTTGGCAACCGGTATGTATTTACATGCACTTGCAGCATGACCCTGGGGGCATGTGATCACCATCTGTGATCTTCCCAAATGGTTTCTGACAAACTAAGTCAGTGAGGGAAGCTGGATTCCTTTAATGATCCCATGAGCTACTTAACATCTTGCTTAACAACCATGGCAAAAAAAGAAAGCAAAATCTAATGTGACTCACTTAACAACTGTCTTGCTTAGCAACCGAAATTCTGGTTCCAATTTTGATCGTACTGCAAGTTGAGGGCTACCTATATCTAAGAATGAATAACTTCGTCCAAGGAACTTTTCCTTCAGCCTATTTGGCATTTCAGATTAGATTTTGGGAGCAAATGGAACTTCCAAATTCACCTTCAAATGAGTGGGCAAAAGAATTAGATGGGCAATATTTTTGATTTTTTTTTTTTGAGAAAGGAAAAATTCTCCCATTATTTCTCAAGGGGGAGACTTATTAGTAGTAATGGTGCTATCAGTACTGGTAAATTGTCTTTCGAGGATCCCCCATAAAGTCTTCCCTTGGGATTTCACTGAAGGTTTGGAAGTGAGGGACACTGCAGATCATTAGACAGATGACTGTAGAAAAAGAGGACATTCCATGTCTTTGAGCTGGTTGTCCTCTGAAGCATACCTTGAAAATTATCCCTACCAAATAGAGTAGGCCTTTATTATACTATAAAGCCTGTATACTTAGCCTTTCTGAAACTCTAAATATAACACAGGAAAGTTTGCACTAGACAGGGCTAAATGCATTATTCACCTTTTTGTTTATTCCAGGTGAGACTAAAGCAGGGGTCTCAAACTCAAGGCCCATGGGCCGAATCCAGCCTGTGAGGTGCTTAGATCTGGCCTTCGGGGCCAGCCTAGAAATAGCAAGGGACCAGCCTGTGGTGCCTCTGCTAGCGAAAATGGGCCACGGGAGTGTGTGGGCGGCACCCTGTGCCCAGTTTTGCCCAGTAGGGTGGTGCAGGAGGCTATCCAGTCCAAAAATGGGCCACACTGGGGCTACCCGTGGCCCCCCTGTGCCCTGGTTTGGCCAGCAGGGAGCTGCAGGAGGGCATCCATCCAATCTCTTCCCCCCGTAGCTGGCCGGCAGAGGACAACTACAATGCTGATCCGGCTCTCCAAGAAATCCAGTATGACACCCCTGGACTAAAGATAGGATTTATTCTTCCTATTTTCACATTTAAATCCCGCACCTCTATACAATTTCCAGTTCCCTGAAAATCTAACCACATATCTATCTTATGAAGAAGCCTGCATTCTTCCTTAATCTTCAAAGTCAATTAAAACAATGTGTCAAGTATGTTATTGTTGTGTTTACAGTTTATATTCATCCTCAGTTTAACTCTGATTTCTCTCATCTTTCTATTTGGACACATCTATGCCTTTTCTTTTTCTAAACCATCACCAGTCTTGTTAATGGTTTGCAGTTCTCCTTTATAAGTACTCACTAGGGTTAATCAATACTTCCTTCCAATTGGCCTAGGGGTGAGCATTAAAATGAGCCTCCTCCTATGCCTTTCCTTCACCTCCATCTCCATTTTTGCTTTGATTCTTGGTTTCTCAGGGAGGCAAACTATTTAAAACACTATTATGACCCAAATGGATAGCTGTGTAAGAACCATTAAGTGCTAAGGCAGCTGCTTAGCTATGAGGAAAGAGAGGCATACCGAGGACCCAAAACACAGATTTGGCAGGAATACCTATTAAAAATAAAAGAAAAAGCCCATCATTAAATATCTCCAGCACACATAGTCCTTGACTTATGACCCCAGTTGGGATCAGAATTTCAGTTGCTAAGCAAGGCAGTTGTTAACTGAGTTGCATCCAATTTTACAATCTTTTTTGCCTCAGTTGTTAAGTGAATCACTGCAGTTGTTAACTGAAACATGGTCTTTAAGCAAATCTGGTTTCCTCCGTTGGTTTTGCTTGTCAGAAGCCATCTGGGAAGATCACAAATGGTGATCAATATCCTTGGCTGTTCAGTAGAGGGGCTGGTGTAGTAACTTGAGAGCAGAGCAGCACTGCAGATTGAGACCAAGCCTCCATGTGCAAGTGTCCATCTTCTCTCTCCAATTTCTCTGAGCTGAGGTGAAAAATTCCTCATAATGAGCTGGTCTACACTTCAGTTGTTCAAAAAGAACCACAGAACTCACTGGCTGTATTAATTCATTATAGATACAATCTTGTCCCGAAGCAAGGACGTTGGAATCCTAGGTGGCTGTGCATATTGGGAGAATGGCTTTTGAAGGCTACAAAGATTATAAATGCCCCCCAAAATAGCAATAGTCAAAACTTAAGAATCCAAGAGGCAAACATAACACGAGCTTCTATCTGCTCAAAAACTATAGGGATTTGGACTACCCTCGATAAGCTTATCTTGAAGTAAGACAGAAGTTAGTTGCTGAAATTCTTATAGGTTTTTTTTTTGCCATTATACAGCTGAAAGTCAACAGCTGTCAAATTACATGAGTAATAGTTATCCATATTCAAAAGGAAGAGCCGTTGACAATGGTCTCTCATTCTTTCTTTTCATTTCTTCGGTATGCACTCCAGAGCAGTCAGTAGGGCTGAGCAAAGCTTAGCCAGTCTTGCTACAGTCAAGATAAGAAACCCTAGGGCATGAAAGAATGGAAATAAATAACTACATAAGTAAGTAAGTAAATAAATAAATATGGTAGTTCTCTGTGTTCACCAAAGCAATGACAGAATTTTTTTTAGAAAAAAAAAAATCCTTGGATTGCAGCGTAAATAAAAGAAGATGGTTAAGTGTGATGACATTGTTGAAGTTGCTGGCAATGCAGCAAAGGACAGTGTTGACTTTCCTTTATTTTTCTTCTCTCCTTCTTGGAAAAACAACTGCAATCTCATTATATCTCCTCATAAGATAGGAGGAAGATTGCTATCTGAGTCTAATGAAAACCCAAATGACAGGACAATAAAACTTAGTGGCTGCTTATAAAGTCTTTTCAACACATTCTCAGAGGTATATAGATTACTTGAACTACTTCAAAACAACACTACATACTCCGAGAGAAAGAAAATAAGGTAAATGATTGTAGAAATCCTGCATAGCTAAGCAGGAGATAAGCCACGGGCATTATTTCTGTCTCTCATTTTTGACTGGGACAATATGTTTAAGGAATATTTCCTCCTTTAAAAGTCCAACCATTGGTTTTCCTTTATATTACATGCATGTCCTTACATCCATGGGGCGGAGAGGGGGGGGAGGTTTAAAAACACAAGATGGTGGCTGCAATTGCATAATTGAAGCCCCACCCCTTTTTATGTGCTTGTAATTATGGCTGTCATTTTGACTTTTTAACCTCCTCTTGCAGACATCCCTGTTCTTTTACAAAGCAGCATTAAAATAAAACAATTTGCAAAAAGTTACTTTTCACCTGTTTATCTGTTGCTTGTTCTGTTTCCCATAGTTCAAATTCAGTGGGTAAACAATTTAAAATAACTGAGGAATTAAAAATAATGATACAATGAAACATCTCTCTCTCTTCCTTCTTTCTTTCTCCTTTTTTCTTTCACTTTCTTTTTTCTTTCTTTCTTTTAAAAAGGACATAATTTAAACTAGAATTTCTCAATTAAATTAGAAGTCAGTGGCTAAATGGAATGACTCCAAATTATACCAGAATCCCATTCTCATCTGCTGGGATTCTCACACACTGCTGAATCTTTACTTTTCAGAGCCAGTGTGGTATAGTAGAGACTGTATTTCTAAAAGAAAAAAACTGGATATAAATCTAATAAGCAAACAAAATGGTGCCCCGCCCAAGAACTGGACCAATTTTGGTCTAGTGCATTGCTCTGAACCAATTCTACACCTTAGTGTGCAATATTCCCCAAGGGTTAGGGTAGGTTGTGAGTTTTGCATTTTGAGTTGTCTTTTAAAAATTTATCATAAAGCAGAAATGAAGGTTATATTGATGAAATGTTACCAACGTTCACTGGGTAACGAACAGATGTGTCTTAAGTGTATGCCAAATATTCACAAGATTAAGAACTGGACTGAATAAGTAAGGAATTTTGTACAAGTCACTGGTATTGAGAATGTCTCCCGACATAGTGAATTTCTGGCAAATATGGCACTTTACAGTGGGCATTCCCTCTTGATCTGTTGAACTGTTAGCCTCCAGGTTCCTCCCAATTGAATGACATACCGTAGTTTCAGTGCTGCTTCCTGAAAAACATTGGAAAGCATTCAGTACATATGAGAACCACAAGATGAGGCAACTCTAGTTTAATTCACAGTTTCAATGAGATAGGCTACAATGGATTTTAATGATGGTCCTAGAAAATTTAACCTGTCCATCAAGCAAAAGTTTCTCAGAAAGACAAAGGTTATTTATCCAGTTCCTGAGTATGGGACATGAAGCAGCCATGAGGAAGACTCCCTCCCTTCCTTCCTTCCTTCCTTCCTTCCTTCCTTCCTTCCTT
>JANHJO010001324.1:76611-95715 GCA_032468235.1 Pseudoxyrhopus heterurus | reverse complement strand
GACTCGAGTATAAGCGCTGATCGGCTTATACTCGGGTCAATAATTTTATCCAGGTTTCCTGGGTAAAATTAGGACTTCGGCTTATATTCGGGTCGGCTTATACTCGAGTATATACGGTATTAGTCCATTTAAACCTTTATTAATCCATTAGCTATTTGATCTCCCAAGGTCTCTCTCCTGAGAGAAAGATCTCTGCTAAGTTGTATCTTCCCTTCCCAATGTAAACAGGAGATTCCAAAGATTACATTTGGGGTTTTCTGTACCCAGCATAGTAAACTATAGTTTGTTAACCTGTTTTGTTGATTAAGCCAGTTCAGCATAGCTGTGGTTTAAAAACTGCAGTCCCTAAATTCATACAACATGCTAAACCAAAAGTAAGTAAACAATATTATGGCTCAATGCTGAGTCAAAATGTATCCATTGTGCTGTATATGTCTTTGAAGCTTGGCTACAATCAAAAGAATTTTTAGAAAGTATTTATGAAGAAGTAACTGAGCAACTGCAGACAAGCATTTTGTATTATCAAAAATTTCCCTTCATCATCTGGATGATCTCCCTCTTTCTCTAATTGCAGGTTTATTAATGAAAGAAAAAGACATTTATAATAGATAAATAATACATCTTCTGGGATTCACATACATACTATTTATCATACAGCTCACTGACATCTTTCAACTCAGATTAAATCAAATCTTGCATATTTTTCCACATCTGCAGTTTATCTGTCTCGGTGTTCTTGCTAATCATTGAAGCAGCTATATATTTTTTTTTAAAAAACACCATTTGCTAGGAAGCAGGAATGGAGATAAACACTGCATTAAAAAACTACCTAAAATATGCATTAAAGAGCAAACAAATTTGTGTTATTCTGCATTCATTACTTTATATTAAATATCTAAGAGATGCAGTGAACTTCCCTACCATGGCACAGAGACCCAACAAAGACAACAAATGGCAGATTTATCTATAGGTTGACCATATGCCCCAATTTTCAGAGGGGTACCCAAAGGTAATCTGATATATGTTTCCTGTCTGAAAGCTGTCCAGACTTGCAACATGATCTATGTTTAGTATTTTGGTCGCAGAATAGGAGTCTCCTGAGAACAGATTTTTTCCCCCCATTATTTATTTAGCTATATTTATTTTATTTTATTTTAAAAATCTAATAATTATCTTTTAGGTTGCATAAAAAAGAAAAGCTGTTCTTCTCTTCTGTAGACTTCTTCTTTCCCTACATCACATCAAGCAGCTAAAGGAGGTTATTAAGATAAATGTTGTACAGGAGTCCCCAATTAGTGATGATAATTGGGACCAGGAACTCAGCTGCTAAGTGACAGGGTTATAGGGCATGGTGTCATGTGACCATGCGAACTTAAAACAACTGTTCTGACAGTCCCAGTTGCTACCATTAAGTAAATCTCATGTGGTTACAGAGTCCTATGATTATGTGGTCCCCATTTGTGATTTCTTGCCTTTGGTTGCTAGAAGCTGGCAGTGAGGTTTCCAAATGGTGATCACATGATTGTGAGATTTTTGATTTCATAATGTTATGCATAATTATGCATAACGTTATAATTGTGAGTTGATGCCATGCCCAAACCCAAAAATCAACACAATGAAATCCAACCGACTCCAATTCTTTATTTGTTTATATCTTACAATCTTGTCAGCTATAATCTTCCAAACTAATTGATATATTTTGAGAAATTCTACTTCCCCATCCAACTCAGGACTGTGCAGTCTCTTCATTTGGGCTTTTCTCTGGAATTTACTGCCTTCTCCCTAGGAAACAGCAGTGGTCCTCATGGGATTCCCCCCACTCTTTCTCTAGGTGTACATTCCATTCCATTTGGTGACCAAATGCCTAAACCACATTTACATGACTGTGGGGACACTGCAATGGCCACAATTATGAGGACTGCCTGTATGAGCCTGCTAAAAGATGGTAAAGATAAAGGTTTCCCCTGCCCAGTTGTATCCGACTATAGGGGATGCCATTTTATCTTGCACTAGCTGATAACCTGGCTTTGCCCAGGTATTTATGCCTTGCTGTGACATAGTGGAAGCAGGGAATCCTGGAACCTACAATTCCCAGTGTACTTTGCCCAATTTGCATGCCTTGCCTCTATTGGTTAGAGAGCCCCCGATCTGCCCGTTGCTGCCTGGGCAGATCCAGAGGCCTCCCCACATGCTCAGTAGAGGTTTGTGGCTGCAGAGGAGTGGGGTGTCCTCTTTGGCACCAATTTTGGGGTGAAAGAAGCCCCAACATTGTTCGTGACCCCCACAAGGAACCTCTCCGGAGTGTAAAGAACATGTATGTAAAGTTTGGGCGTGATTGGTACAGGGGTGGAGGAACCTATTCGGGACATACCCACAAACATACACACCCACACTCTGTTTTATAGATATAGATTTGCATGCTTTCAAACTGCTAGTGTGGGAGGAGCTGGGGCAAGAATGGGAGCTCACCGTGTTGTGTATTGCTTGGGTCTCACACTGCCAACCTTTTTGTTGACAAACCCAGTGTCTTGATCACTAGGCCACAATGCTGCATATGCTACAAACTGTATGTTATAACAGCCTTTGCAATCTGGTGCTTTCCAAATATCACACACACACACATACACACTCCAAATTAATATAGTGGATAAGGTATTTGGCCAGAAACTGGGATACTGTGAGTTCTACTCCTTCCTTAGACATAACAGATGCCTAGGTTATTTGGGCCAATCATTCTCTCTAGGCCAGCCCATTTCACTGGACTATTGTGGGAAAAGAAAAGAAATTAGGTGCATTAGGTATGTACAGTGTGTTGTACTGACCAAAAATGTGGGAAATTAGGGGCATCTGTGGGACACACTGAGCTGTGGTGGCTCAATGGTTAGAATGCAGTCTTGCAGGCTGACTCTGTCCACAGCCAAGAATTCGATCTTGACTGGCTCAAGGTTGACTCAGCCTTCCATCCTTACGAGATCAGTAAAATGAGGGTCCAGATTGTTGGGGGCAATATGCTGACTCTGTAAACCACTTAAAGGGTGCTATAAAGCACTATGAATTGGTATATAAGTCAAAGTGCTATTGCTATTGCAACATTAGGCCTGGTGGCTAATTTGTGAGGTAAAAAATGAAGAAGACACGTTTTTAAAAAAGGACTCTTTCGTATTACTGCAAAGAAAGTACCAACTGCACCAACATGTCTAGCTAGCAAGATTATGAAAACACCTTCTCGCCCCATCAGATCCCAGTCCGGAGTTAGAACCAGGGTCATCTGATGGGGATGGCATGTCTTCTCTGGAACATCCAGAAAGTCCAAGGTCTGAGGATGATGATGTCCCAGCCCCCTCCGGTATTGGGATAAGTGGTCAACTGGGCAGGGAGCTGCCTGCCTTCACAAATGCAGTGGAGGATTGGCTGCAGATGAGAGACAACAAATCCCCTCTGATGAGAAACAGCTGCCTCCCCCACCCGATCCATGGGTGTGGAGAGTGGGGCAGAGGGAAGCTCAGAGGAGGTCTACAAGGCTGCCTCACCCTGGTGATTTAATCAGGGGCCACAAGATCGTGCATTGGTTGGGAACAACTGTTTGTCTCAGCTTGCACTTCCCTGACTTTTAAAAACTTTGATTCGTGGACTTTTGACACATTTCAGCCTTTGGATTTGCATACCTTGCTTTGCAGACTCTGGTTCTGGATTGTGACTTATGGACTTCATTTGGAAAACTCTGCACCTGATTTATGGACTTGGACTTTCTTAATGTTTGAGGACTTGGTTCTGGTGGCTAATAGACCCAACTGGTGGGGCTGGCCTATTTTGACTGTGGGTGGTTATTTTGTGGGGGACAAGTGGAGTGGAGTTTTGCCAACAGGGGACAACAAAGTTGAGGTGTCAAGTAATGTGCTTTGTATCCTTACAGTAATACCGCAGCCTCTGTATGCACATAAAAGCGAGGAAGTTGATGTATGGCCAAAATGGAACAAAATTTACTCACCAGTCCTTCTAAACACAATAATCAAGAACCAGGCAGGCAGGAATAGACAATCTGGTGCACTGGAGATATTTTGGACTATTGCTTACTAGTTTTTTTTTTTCATTTTCCAAATCCAAAACCCCTACAGAGAAGCCAGAAGAAGATGCCACCTTGTCCTTTGTCTGTAGTAACAAAATAATTTGCCCCAGTCCTGACTGTGCCCTGGCACTGCAACATATTTTCTGATCCATTCAGGGCATCCCATTAACAAACTGATTGATGGAAGACAGGACATTCAAAATGCTTTTTTACCTGCTGAGGGCTCTTCTTATTTAAGATAAACAACCCATTTATTTTATGCCATGGAAGTATTTTCTCATGGCACATTTATTTGCCTCAGATCAAAGTTATCAGTTCATTAAGCATATCCTGCAAACCTCCCCACTGACCACATCTATCTCACATGAACAAATAAGGAACGTTTTGGCAGAAGGATGTACAATTATAGAATTGATATTAGTTTTACCCCACAGTCTCAGAAACCTTGCTGAAACCAAGGGGTTAAAATAAAATATTCAGAGCAGTGTGCTGCAGCAAAAATAATGAAAGGATCTTCTTGCTGCACCTTAGCAGAGGTCTCCAAACTTGGCAACTTTAGGACTTGTGGACTTCAACTTCCAGAATTCTTCAGCCAGCCATGCTGTCTGGGGAATCCTGGGAGTTGAAGTCCACAAGTCTTAAAGTTGCCAAGTTTGGAGACCCCTGCCTTAAAGACTAACAGATTTATTTTATAAACTTTGGTAGACTCTGAAAGCATATGTCATAATGCGTTTATTGGTCTGTAAGGTGCCACAAGGCCCTTTATTGCTATTAAAAGGAAAGGTTTTGAAAGCTACTGGAGTAAGCAAAGAAAGCCATGAAATGCAGAGGAAAGGAGAAAAAGCTGGACCACCATCAGGTTTTAGAAAATAATTAGTACTCTAACATAAGTAGATGTCACTAACTGTAGCAATGTCTGCAGGAAATAAATAACAGTGGAACACAATAAAACTCCCTGTAATGTATTCCACTGTAATATTGATGATAGCATATGGCAACCATCTGACAGCTGTTAAACAGATGTGGCAATTAGCAAACCTTATGGTCATGCTGTTAAGATTACTATGCAACACATTCTTTAGCAAAATTAGACGACTTCCTACTTTGTCTAGCTTTGCACATGTGGAGAGCAAGTTTAAGGTCCCATTTAGATAGCATTATTAGCTAATGTTCCCTATAGGCATTCCTGTATGGATGTATATGGGTCTGCCTAGAGAAAAAGGGATAATTTCTTAAGAGAAATTCAGAATTTAAGCAAGAACAATATCAATTCTGCTGTGCAGCAGATACTTCAATTATAATGGCTAATGGACAAATTGAGAGATAAAAAGACTTTTCTATCATGTTGAAATTCAATGAACAGTTTTCAATTAGGCACTGAGTACAAAAAGGGAGAAAGGAAGATACTTTCCTTGATGTTAACACTGCAGAGAAAGATGAGAGCAGCTCTGCGTTTTCATTATACAGAAGAGATACATATAATGATGTGTATTTAAATTATAAATCAGGTCACTATCTGCCAAATGAAAGTAGTATCAATTAGCGTGAAGGTGGATCAGGTTTTAGGATGCCTTATATTTAATGACAAAAGTATGATTGTTAATCTTGCCAGGCCAACAAAGAGATAATTTAAGGCAGTAACAAATCAAAGAGTAATGTCACAAAAATAAGCCTTTATAGCTTTTGGGGGGCAGTATTATTATAATTAATAGACTTCAAATGACTTTTTTTTTTGGATGGGTTATAGCTTTCACCAAACCATTTACAGCAGACATAAAATATGAAACTCGAAATAGTGGGTTTGACTTAGGTTGACTTGAGGGCCCTTAAGCCTTTCCACCAGAGTAATTCCTGTAAAAATAATAGTTTCATTTTTCGGCTTAATTTATAATGTTGAGTTTATGCCAGTTCATCCGACATAAATCATGATTATGGCATGATCTATTGTATGTCACTTGAGCTAATGCAAATTAAATATTGCTACATTTTTAAGGGGAGGAGGAACTCTCTCCATGTTAAAATAACACTGTCTGACTTGCATATCGTTTAGCTGGCTGTTATGTTTAATACTGCAGTAATTTGTGCAAATGGATGCTGTGCCTTTGGGATCTTAGATATCAGCTTTATGGGCCAAATGGTCGCTAAACTAAGGGAGCATTTCTGGAAATGGGAATTCGACAAACTGCAAAACAAAGCAAAGAAGCCCCAGGCGTTGCCTTTATATGCTAGAATGCCTCAATCCTCCTGAAACGGTCCACCAGGCAGGTGTTCTTAAAAAATAAATATGGGAGTTTGGATGGAAAGGTGCATCCTGGCAGTCTAGAAATGCTGATGGAGAGCAAGCTCATTCATTTGCCTTCCAGTCAATGAGTATTTTGTGACCGGCCACTGTTATGAAAAGGCATGCCCTTTTTGCACTCCACTGCATTGTGCAATGCATAAGTGCAGTGCACAGTGCACAATGAATGGTACAATCAGTGCAATGCCATTCAGAGAGGCACAACATCAATCAAAATCCCCAATTAGGCTCAGTACCTAAAGTCCGTCTCTTTCTGTTCTTTAAGCTGTGAGTTCTAAGTATTCATAATTTTTCCTTCTTCTAAAAGAACATGACACCAAAGCTCCAATTTCCAATCAGTTTTGCAAAGAAAAGAGAGGGTATATTTCATTCCTTCACTGGCAACAGTTCAGGATGAGGTTTTTCTTAACCCTGCCAGGACTGTAGAAATTCCATGGCTTTGATGATGCTCTGTACCCCTGTCTTTTCCATAACAAGCATCTGGCCCTGAGCTTTCATTTTGATTTCCTACAAGGCCCCTGACATACAGAATAACAGAGTTGGAAGGGACCTTGCAGGTCATCTAGTCCAACCACCTGCTCAAGTAGGAGACCCTATACCATTCTGACAAGTGGCTGTCCAGTCTCTTCTTGAAAGCCTCCAGAGATGAAGCACCTACAACTTTCAAAGGCAAGCTGTTCCACTGATTGACTGTTCTCACTGTCAGAAAATTTCTCCTTATTTCTAGGTTGAATCTCTCCTTGATCAATTTCCATCCATTATTCTTGTCTGGCCTTTGGGTGCTTTGGAAAACAGCCTCTCAAATATTGAAACACTGCTATCATGGCTCCCCTGGTCCTTCTCTTCACTAGATTAGCCATGCCCAATTCTTGCAATCATTCTTCATATGTTTTAGCCTCCAGGACCCTAATCATCTTTGTTGTTCTTCTATGCACTCTTTCTAGAGTATGAACATCTTTTTTATAGTGTGGTGACCAAAACCTATTCTCCCCACAACAAGCACCCTGGGAGATGGGTTGGGCTAAGAGAGAACGACTGGCCCAAAGTCACCTGGCTGGCTTTCATGACTAAGGTGGGATTTGAACTCATGGTCTTCTGCTTCCTAGCCTGGTGCCTTAACCACTAGACCAAACTGACTCCAAATATTCTTACTAGATTCAAATCCAGTTGTTTTCCTTACAAAATACCTTGAACAAAACGTCTAAAAATAGTTCAGTTGGAAGATGGATACTTATTTCCATTAAATTCAATAATAGAATATGAATTTCAATTAAATGTCAAATTCAAGAATTTCAGATACTTTAAGATATACTATCAAAAAGGTTATATATGCAAGACAGGTTTCTTTTGTTCTCATGATATGAATCATCTGAACACAGACAGGTGACTTTGTGATTAGAGGAGGACATTAATCACAGTATGGTATATTCATAATTAAGGAGTGTAGGCAGTGTCTTATTAAATCAACCAAACTCAGATTAATATTTAGCTTATTAAATGTTTTCTACCTATATGATCTGGCAGAGTCAATGTGCTGCAGGCCCCATTTATTAAGAAATAGCCCTGATGGGACCTAGGAGTTTCCTCTCTGTTGTAGTTCCCCTGGAGATTTGTACAATTGCCACCCTAACCTAATTCAGGCAAGATCTTAAAACTTGGCCATAGGCTAGAGTGGGTAGCTGCCCCCCTGTAGATTTATGAATGGTGATTGTTCTTTCCAAATGTTTTTTTTTTGCATTGTATGAAATAAATTGATTTGAAATTGTGTACATTGCATGCCATACTGAAGTCAGCTGGTTTATTAGAATAGAGTAACAGAGTTGGAAGGGACCCTGCTAAGGCAGGAAACCCTACACCACTTCAGACAAATGGTTACTCAATCTTTTCTTAAAAACTTTCAGTGTTGGAACACTCACAACTTCTGGAGGCAAATTGTTCCAATGATTAATTATTCTAACTGTCAGGAAATTTCTCCTTAGTTCTAAGTTGCTTCTCTCCTTGATTAGTTTCCTTCCATTGCTTCTTTTCTGCCTTCAGGTGCTTTGGAGAATAGCTTGACTCCCTCTGCTTTGTGGCAGCCCCTGAGATATCGGAACACTGCTATCATGTCACCCCTAGTCCTTCTTTTCATAAGACTAGACATATCCAGTTCCAGCAACCGTCCTTCATATGTTTTAGCCTCCAGTCCCCTAATCATCATTGTTGCTCTTCTCTGCACTCTTTCTACAGTCTCAACATCTTTTTTATATCGTGGCGACCAAAACTGGATGCAATATTCCGAGTGTGGCCTTACCAAGGCATTATAAAGTGGTATTAATACTTCATGTGATCTTGAGTCTGTTAATGTAGCCTAGAACTGTGTTGCCTTCAGACCAAACCAATGGCCATTGATCCTCCAAAAAAGATATTGGAGCCCTTCAGGAACAAACAACTCTTGTGGCAGCATCCCTTAAAAATTATTGTCGCACTGTGTTAGGGCTGGGCAGTTTCCAAATTTGATATCTAAATAAGTAAATAAAACCATTGCTTTCCTGAGAGTGCACAGAAACCTATTTCTAAAATATCAGGAGAAAACAAAATATCATTGAGAAAGAATGGCTGTGTTGGTTCACCCCTGCTGTTGTTTATTTATTTGATTAAAAAAAAGAAAAGAAATAGTGCCGCACCAGAAAGATTGCTGCTATATTCACTTGCAATTGCCACAGAATTTTGGTTTCCTGTGCCATTTGAGACACATCTGCTGGTTGACTGCTTTGCGTGCTTTAGAGGTCATGAAAAACACGGCTGATAACTTAAAAATCCCCATTGTGCTTGATCTGAGGGATATTACACTTTTTCTCTTCACAACTCTAAGTGAAGGACCACTAATACTTCAGTGAGAAATTGTTGGAATCACTCCAAAAAAGCTGAAGAAAGAGAATCTTCTAAGATGTTACATAAAAATGCTACTTGGGCTTAGCTGAGGACACCCAATCCACTTATCAGAAAAATGGAACTGTAGAAATTCAGAGACGAAGCAGGACCAATCTCAGCCTGTTAAATCAACTGCTGAAGCAGTAGACTACACCTTTTCTCAATAAATTAATAAATGTATCAACATGCAATTGTTTGATATATATTTAATGCAAGATTGTTCCCCCCCTCCCAAAAGCAATTGCAGCCATTCTATTTTAATCTAATTCTGAAGTGATATAGTGATATAGTATTAGATTAGGTGGAGGAAGGCATTGATTCAAATGTTCATTTATCATGCACCTGATTGGGTAGTCATGGCCTAATCACATCTTCTGCTCTATACTTCCTTGTGGATTTACTGGGGGGGGGGGAGGTACAATATTATCTGGCTTTTTTTTCTGATGGATATGCTTTGGAAAATCCATGGCTATATGAATGTCACATGTAGTAGGGCTATGTATAGCTACTGTGCAAAGTGTCAAGATGTGCTTTGGAGTGTGCAGGAATGTTAAATGAACATTTGGCTTCTCCTCTTGAAAGCGGCCACATGTTTTCCTAGGAGAACCAAATGGGACATGAAAGTACAACACATTTAAAGAACTGAGGTCTCCTTATCATTTTCCAAAAGGTTGTGCATCAAATTTGGCTGAACTCTAAATTCAGGGCTTAAGTAGGATAAAAGAGAGAGAGAAAGAAAGAGAAAGGAAGGAAGAAAGGGAAGGAAGGAAGGAAGGAAGGAAGGAAGGAAGTAAGGAAGGAAGGAAGGAAGGAAGGAAGGAAGGAAGGAAGGAAGGAAGGAAGGAAGGGGGGGGAAGGAGCTTTAATTATTTATATAGGTTGCCAGTCTGGAGAAAGTTGGGAGAGAATATTGACTCATGATTCTTAAGATAGGTTGTAATCATCATTGGTCACCCCAATTACAATGTTTTGGATAATGAGAAAGAATAGAGTTCTGCTTTTATATATTATTAGTCACATCTGGGGACCGAGTTTGACTGGAGATTGGTGTGAATCAAGCCATTTATCAAACTATGATTTTGGATGCTCAAAGCCCCAACTACGGTATCTAGTTCAGGTTGTGCTAAGATAAGAACTAGTTTTCAAACTGAATGCAACGTTAAGGTCAAATCTGATATTTGTAGAGAGGAACAAAGTGGGCATTAAATGCTAAATGTTGTCCTCAGCATTTTTTCCCTTATAATGAGAGAAATTGGGTAGTAAAAGAATGCATCTCTGCTCCCTCTTCAAAATGTTTCGATCTTGCAAGGTGATTGCGATGGATGTAATAAAATAATAATAATACATAGCACTTTACAGTTTCAAAGAGCTGTAAAACATTAAACCAATTAAATCTCCTGGGCCAGTCCTGCTGTGAAGTGAAAGGCTTTCTCTATAGTTCTTGCTGCTTATCTTTGGACATATCCAGATTTTCCCTGCAGTATATTGTTAAGTACTTTTTCCAAAGTCAATTAGATCTTATCTTGTGTCATTTTTGTTTGTCTCCCTGCCTTACTCTTATTATTTTCATTTTGTAAAAGTAAGGGAACATTTCTTTAAACAGTAACATTCCACCTGTCAATCTGAAACTTAATTCAATTCATTTGCACAGTACCACTCCCTTTCTAAAGGTAGTTATTATATGCAGAGATATGACAATCAGCTACCCATTGTCAACTTTACTTCAGATCAGACTCTCCAACTGACGATGACAGAAAGAAAACAGAGAGTTTGCTAAGAAACTGATCATTATGAGGGTATTGGTGAACATTTTCATTGCTGACTGATTTGGCTGAAGGAAATTAATGAGGATAATGTCCTCCTCTTCTCCCCAATTTTCTGTCTTAAAGCTGGGCAGATCTAGAGATTATTATTGGCAGTTATTCTGTGTGGATACATGAAAACCAGAGATGGATCATATACCCCAATGATTCTCAACCTTTTCTTCACTGGGACCCCTTTAAATATTTTTTGTTGCTACAGTCATAGCCATGGACCTCCCCAAGACTTAACTCAAGATTTAAATCATAACATTTCTTCAAGCTTTCGTGGACCACTTGTGATTACATTGTGCCCTTCCCCAGGGGTTCAAGGACCACAGGTTGAAGACCATTGGTTTTGTTTCAGTTGATACCATGCTAAAAATCTATCCTCTAATTTCCCAAAGCCTTTCTTTTGCTTCTACAGCATTTTCTGTTTTAGTATTTTCAAATAACTTTTGATTTTGTTTCAGATTTTTTTTCTGGTGTTTTTGAGTTTACTTTAGTATTCTGAAGTGATACAGGGTGCTAATAATATTAGAGTTTTTTTGTTTTTAAGAGTGTCTGTCACTTTGGTCATCTTAATTGCCTCAGACATTGATTTGAAAGAGGCCTCTGGAAAATATATATATATACTGTATACACACACACATTCATACATACATACACACACACACACACACAGTATATATGTGTGTGTGTGTGTGCTAATAAAGTGTAGTAGTGAGAGCCCATTCTATTCTTGACCTATTTATTTGTTGTTTTTATACATCTGTTTCTTTCTGGGGAAGGAAGGAACAAGGAAGGAAGGGAGGAAGGGAGGGAGGAAGGAAGGAAAATGCATGGAAGCTAATGAAGAAAATATGGGACTATCCAATTTTAAGATATTAACAGACAATGGAGCTGACTGAAACCTTGCTACTTAAACAAGTTAAATGCTTTTCTCCAGTTGGTTAAGCTTCACTTTCCCCAAATGCAAATCAAACTTCATCTCAAGTTACTTGACAGTTCTGATGTATTTTAAAATAAAGCTAGAGAAATTTAATGATGTGAAAGTTCATGACTCAGTAAAGATTACTGTCAAAGCAGGGTCTTAGGACAGACACCAATACAATCAGATTATTATAATCACATGAGCCTGGAGAAAAAAAAAGTGCATTGTGATGAAACCTGTCCAGGGAATACTTTATTTATCTAGTTATGAAATCAAGAAATGTGTCGTACAGTACTGATATTATTCAATACCCCCCCCAACACTGTTATTTAGTATTACTAGAGACAAATGGGAGACAATAGGTTTATATGTGCTCAGGAATTGCTATGTCATTGTTAAGAAATCAACACTTCACCATTTGATTGCATATCCCAAATCACTTAATATGGATAAGAGGAATGCTAAAAGAATCAGTCTGGCATGAAGTTAGGCACTGAGCACTCAAAAAATCTCATGAGATTTGTTCAGCGGCATGAACTCCTACCCATGAAATCTCATGTAAGAGTGCTGAACTTGGGGGGTGGGGATAGGAGTGGGGTTTGTGTGTACTTATTGAAACTTAAAAAAAAGTCAACATTCTTCCATGAAGCACAATATGTAAAAGTACCAAAAAGCTCATGAGTTATTTTTTTTGAATAAAAACATAAAAGTAGATAGAGCTCACTACCACTTCCTAATTCATTACTTGCCTACATAGTGTTGGAAGAAATATTCATCTGTTTCAGTTCCAAGCTGGGAGAAAGACACTGGAAACATGGAGGCTGATTGGAAAGATGGTTTAATGATGAAGCAGAAGCACATGGGTGGTTCTGGACAGCTGACCACATGGAGTTGAGAGTGGGGGGTATTTATACCTTCTCTTGGGCTTTGAACTTGAGCTTCCTGTTCCTGTGCAAGAACATGTATCCTATTGGCTGTTGTCAGACTCCCACAGGGCCATATACAAATCCTAGGAGTTTATCTGAGCTCTGAGGTTTGGTTGAAGTTTGGACTCTGATGCAATGTCCTTAGGAGATTGTGCAATGTAGCAAGCTCTGCTGCTAGTGGGTTAATCCTATTATGTCCTGGAGGGTCATGTCTTAACCCTTTCACTCTGGGGCTGGAGGTCTTTTGTTTGGTAGATAAACTGGCCCAGTCTTCCTTAATGGGCAAAAAAAATCTGCTGGGGGCTATTAAGAAAGGTGGGGGCTGCTTTCCAAGAGCATGTTTCTCCATTTCCCATCCAGGGAAATGTAATATTCTGCCTTTTGAATATTTCTCAAAATATTTCATTCTTCTAGAAGATAGGTGGGTACTAACTTTCTACAGTATCCAATAGGCTTTTTGTTTATGGTCTACATTCTGAAAGAGAGCATACAGACGGAATGGTTAGTACTCTCAGGATAATGCGATCTTTGCTGGGTATAACCTTCATTTTGATGTAAGGCTTTTGAACAACATATTAGTTGGAGATTTTTAACAAGATGTTGTTATTGGTGGTGTTATTGAATATTGGGTAGTCGTGTGCATCATTTTTTATTTAAAGAATATACTATTTTTTTTTGCCTTGGGTAGGTGTCTTTAAGGAGTACCTGGTGGCTGATCAGTAGGTGGCTGGCTGACAAATGGGGGGGGGGGATGAATTTGGCTTTTAGAAATGAAACTCATAATGGCCCACCTATACAATGCACTACAATCCTGCCCAAAAGTGTTGCCAATAATAAGAATGTTGTACGATTCATTTGTGGGTTTGGAAAGAAAGGGTAGAGCAATCCCAACGCTTTGCTATTGTAGACAAAGCTGCCCTTTGAATGCCAAGGGCATTGCAACCGATCGGCTGGCTGGCTGAACTCAAAGCAGGTCACCCTTCACTGCTCATTCCGCGATTCAGCTGTTTCCCCTGGGGCTAACTGTCCACTTTACCAGCAGACGCTGATATCTCTGAAGACTGCATTTGTCCAGCAAAACGCTTCAGCTGAGCCAGTGATTCAGTTACATGAGGCATCTGCAGCTTTGATCACTGAGAGGTCATGAAACTCTTGTGTGCCCAAGAGAAGGCAAGGGTCAACTTTATTTTGTATTTATTTGCCCCTTTTTGAACTCTTTATCTTCCCTATGTAGCAAAATCCAAGATTGTGGAGATAAAGCAGCTTCTGTTCTTCATTTCCTTAATTTAAAACAACATTCTGTATGATTTTATTTATTTATGTTTTATGTTCTTTCTCACTCATTCTTCCCCTTGCATTCCAAAGTTCAATGTTTAACAGATAAGATACTTTTTCAGCAGGAATAGCATGGATTCCTATTGTTCATCTCTGTAACTGTGTTCTGTTTGGTAACTCCTTTAGAGATATCTATACCTATTCTTGTTCCCATTTCATGGACGGGCAGTTAAAGCAGGGCTTAATCCAAGATGTGACACTTGACATCATCACTAGTTTAATCAAATATAACTGAGTGTGCATCTAGCACATGCAGAAATCCAATCTGAGATTTTTTTCTTCAATCAATAAAGAAAAATTACAATAAATTACAATAAATAAAATTTGAGGACTTAATTACTTACAATATTAGCAAAATATTTATTATCCTTCAAAATGATTTTGGAATATATCAAGCAAGAATCATTTGTGTCGCTACCTGGAGTGCAAAAACAGGGCTTCTTTGATCCAGCAAGGTAAAGACTACATTAGCTATATGCATCATTGGTCTGATGTGATCCTCAAATTGATCCATTGCTTTCCTCATTTTCTCTATAGCAAAAGAAATGAAGAAAATTTTCAAGAGTTTCATTTTTCCCTAGACAGTCTGTCAATATGGTCATATCAGTAATTGTCTCAGCTCCCAGGATGGAGATGGCAATAGTGACCTACTTTACAAGTCTGTTGTCAAGATTTCCTAAGGATGTGTTAAAGCTAACTGTGTGACTGTTGCTGTTCAGGCAAAACTATGAGATTAGTGGGAAAATGTGAAACATTCTTCCTATAGGTAGGTAAGAAGGTCTGATGCTGCCATGCATCTATAGAATCTATAGGTCAGTGAGCAAAGATGTTAAACTTACTATACATACCTTACTTACTAAGGTATGAATGCAGAATGAGAATTAATATAATGGATCAGTGAAGAGGGTTACAGTTTATTTAACTGATTTTACCATTACTTTTATCACCCAAAAAAGGGACATCAAATCTGCTACTCAGGATCTTTTGAGTAGGTTATCAAGACAAGTCAAATACGATGCAACTTAGTTTTATTTTGTCTAATTGTTACAGGACTGATAGAAATTTTCTCAGTGTGAAAAACAGCTTAGCATGAGTACATGCTGATGTTTCCAGTTACAAGACAAATCTTCTGCATAATACTGGTGCTCCCTATGCATACCTGCACCCACTTATATACCAAAACTAGTTTCTGAAGAAAAAGGCAGAAAATCTTGATGTTGTTTGGCTGCCCAAGAGTGACAAGACTGTATTGTCGGTCAGCTATTCTGTGTTTTTGTTTCTCTCTCCTTTTCACATGCTTTTATCCTTGGAAAGATCTGTTCTGTCCTTATTAGTTGCATGCCAAGAAGGACATCATGCATTTCCTTATTATACTGACTACATAAACAACTTTTTGTCTCACTGCCACTCTTTTTCATAACATCCTGGCACAGAATTTACGTTCCCTACTTTCACAATGTATATTGTCCATTCCGTAGGCTGATATCTGTTGACAAAGAAAATAGCTTGCTTCTCATTGGTTCCATGTTGCAGCAACACCAGCTGTTTTACTTCCGTTTAGTTTCTTTTCTGTGTCCATGAGCTGGTTCAAAAATATGGTGTTGATGTGGCCTTTACAGCATTTTGATATTTCATACAATTCTTGACATCTCCCTCTGTTCATGTCCACTGACCTTGTTTTTTTATTCATACTGTGCTTCTTTTAGGCTTTCAACATTACCCCAGCCTCATTTAGTCATCTTAGTATTTCAACTCATCCATCATTTGTGTAATACAATGGCTTCTGCAAATTCTATAATGTATATAAGCTGCATTTTATATATTTATACATGTTTATTAATCGCCTCAAAAAACAGTGGTTAGATAGGACCTTCCTTAGTGAATCTGTGTTGGGTATCCTTGAGTTGGATATCCTGTGTCTACAAATGTTTGCTAATTTTCTCTTTCATAGCAGTTTCCCTATCTTCCCCAGAACCTAAATGTTAAGCTGACAGTCCTGTAATTTCCTAGATCTTTACATGAGCTCTTCTTAACTATCGGGGTTACACTGGCCACCTTCCAGTATTCAACTATAGAGGCCAAGTGGAGAAACTATATTTTAGTTAGAAAATCCACAATCTCAACTTTAATCTCCTTAATAACCTTGCCATTTGGACCTTCCTTTCAAGTATTTTCACCAGTCTTCTCAATTTTGAGAACTTCCCCTTCTTGAAATTAAATATGACTGTGAAATTTGTTATGACAATCACACATTTCTTTGAATGTTGATCTTTTTTTACATTATGGTTACTAATCAGTTGAACTATATATATTCCTCTCACCAAGTACTGAGCACTACTTAAATCTTAGTTCTACTATTGTTCCCTTCTTAGTTGATTTCACTGCTCCAGCACATTGTCATTTGTGCCATCTAACAATTTTTACCTCTCTGTCTTCACCAGTCGAGGTAGGCAATTGAAACCTCCCTTATTTATAAGACTTTCTTTCCAGACTTTCTCTCTGATTTCCCTCTCCATCTCCAGTTGCTTTCAGGATCTCAGTTAGATAGTTGATAGTGTACTACCAATATTAACCTACTTTTAGAACTGATATTTCTACCTTGAGCAATTCCGCTGAATGATCTTGTCAGACTCAAAACCAAGAATAACACATAGTGGTTCTTCCATGCTGAGTTCTTCATTGTTTTCACACCTATAGACAAGCTCTTACCAAACTGAGGACTCTACTATCTGCATCTAAAATATATTGTGAACTATTAGGGAGGGGCTGTCTTCACTATCTTTCTCCTGCTTGTAAATCCAGACTGAGTTGCCTCTTATTCCTCTGGAATCCATCCCATACCTCCTGGAAATCCATCTTCTATCATAGATTTGCTCCTTTGGGGCCGTCAAGAAAACTTGATTCAATTATCTCTTTTACATACAAGGTGACACCACTTCTGCCATGCCCATCCCTGTCCTCTCTATAGAATTTATTACCAGGAATAGCAGTATCCTACTGATTTGCCCAAGTGTACCAAGTTTCAGTTACACCAACCATACCTATACTTTTTTTTAAAGACCAAGCATTCAATTCATCCATTTTGGCTGGCAGGCTCCTAGCATTTGTATACCAACCTGATACACAACATCTTTCACTGTATTATTTTGATTTGTGCCATATTCCCTAGTTTCATGTAGCCTTGTTGAAAAACCATCACATGTGACTAATTTATCCTCTCCTATTACTATTACTTCCTCTTTGGAACAGACATAATTCTCTTCAACTCCTTCCCTAAGCAATAATTGTTTCCAAACTGGGCACTCTTCAGTTCCTGATAGGCCATCCACTGTCCTCAGTTTAATAGTTACTCTGCTGTCTTTTTAATTTTAAGTAGCAGCAGTTCAGTCCCTTTCTGGTTCAAGTGAAGCCTTCAATTCCCTTCCTTAAACATCCAGATAGTCCTAAAACATTCTCCAGTGCCATATAAATAGGAAGCTCTCCTCCTGGCACCAACACCTCATCGACACATTGACACATTTCAATTCTCTATTTAAAGTAGCTTTTATTAAATTATTTTTATATATTAAATTGGGGGGGGGGATGCATCGTCTGAAGCTTCATGAAGGGTCCATAAATTGAAGAGTTTGGGGAGCCCTAAATTAATTCAACTACTGCTTTAATATGGCACCGCTTCCAACCCCATTGCTGTGTGCTCTTGACTTAAATTAGAAATCAGTGTGGGTGCTAGAATTGCATATAGCATCCATTAGATCCTGGAAGTCTTATTGTACTGATATAATAATATTGAAATCAACTTTTTATCAATGCAGTATGAATCTTGGTTCCTATGGCCCATTTCACAATTTAAAGAGAAAAGGCTTAAGGAGGGCATTCTAATCAAGACCCATTCTAAGATTACATTTTAGCACAGTAGCTGTTTTTTTTAAAAAAAATGCCACAATGTTTTTGCAGCTGTGTTGTTTATATCGGGGCTAAGAAATAGTTGGGACTTGCTAAAGCAAGAGGATGAAGGGGAAGAGTAAGAGTGAAATCACACATCACTCTACTCACTTCACCCTTAAGGGGGAATAAATCTTTAGATGAAGAGTTTTATTTTTCGTTTGTTTTACCCGAGGCTGGATTATGATTTGGTCGAGTCCAGAAGAACCGGTCAGATCCCAGAGTATCCTTTCTCTTTGCACGATTACAGGCATGAAAGAGTTGAACGACCGCCAGAACTGTTTGGCCCCGAGCTCTCTCTCTCTCACCGCTAATCTAGAACTGAGATGGGAAACCCCGAAACTTTGCAGGTTGGGCTGGTGTACTTGCCTTTTTCTCTTTTATTTTATTTTTTTTTGACAAAAGTGTTTGCTTTCAATGGATGATATAAGGTCTTTCATGTCTTAATCTGCCAAGGCACCAAATGAGCATTTGAAGTAAGTGTGTGTGTGTGTGTGTGTGTTAGGTCTGGGAACGAAGTTGGGAACTACTGCTGCGTTGAGACGCCCAGCCTAAACAAGCAGCAGACTCAGGGGGTAAAAGCTTGATCTCAGAGACTGAGCTGTAGCATGGCCAGCCGGTCTATTTTGTCATGCCATTTCTTCATGTTTGTTTGCATTTTAAAAATTTAAAAGATGCTCGCTGCATCTTGAAAATTAACACATCAGAGAGCTACGCATTGTCCTTGTGGTATTCAGCTTCTACTTTTAGCAAGCATGTTGCAACGCACATTAAAAACCAGGCAGGGCTTCGATCATATTATTCTGGCCATCATCTCCACTTTTTGACCTCACCGGCAGCTTGGGGGCCCCTGACTTTTAGGGCTGTTTATACAAGGGAATGTGACTTTC
>JANHJO010001324.1:4808-16858 GCA_032468235.1 Pseudoxyrhopus heterurus | reverse complement strand
CCTTGCACCTGGAAGAGCCAAGTGCAAGGGGCTAAAGAGCCGCTTGCGGCTCGCGAGCCGCCATTTGCCGACCACCGCCCTATACCATTTCAGACAAATGGTTATCCAGTCTCTTCTTGAAAACCTCCAGTGTTAGAGCACCCACAACTTCTGGAAGCAAGTTGTTCCACTGATTAATTGTTCTCACTGTCAGATAATTTCTCCTTAGTTCTAGCTTGCTTCTCTCCTTGATTAGTTTCCATCCATTGCTTTAAGCAAAGGTGCTTTTGAAAAAAGGTCCTTTGGGACAGCCATGACCTAGATGACTGAGAATCTCCATAGACATTTTGAAAGAATGTTCAGTAACTTAAGCACAAGAATTAAGAATTATTTATTCATTGTAACTGATTTTTTGTGGCATCTTTCTTTTGGTACAAAATTATTCTCCCAAGGTTTTTTTTGGGGGGGACTCTGGAGGTTCAGGAATAGTTTTCTGAAATAAGGCATTTGTCTTCTGTGCTACATAAAAAAAAAAGCCAGCTTCTGCTTTTAAGAAAAATGAACTCTCCCTTCGGGAAAATACGAATGAACTGAGCGGCAGAACCACACCATATTCTTCATTTGCTTTCCACAGCTCATCTGGAGGGATAAGTACTTCTTGTCTTGACATTTAGGAAGGAATATCAGTAAGATCAGTCAATATGTGCCTTGTATTTTCAGGGGCTTAGCCAACTTAAGCTGCTGGAACATACAAGACCACAAGTCAGCGTCACAGTAGCCTATTAATTTCTTAATCTCTATTAGGCTGGCAAGATACCTTGAAAGCAACCGATAAGCCCTTCTGACCTAAATATCTGAAAATACAGATTTTCTCCTCTATAATCCATTTCCTGGTTGTATTAGTCAATAACAAATTAGTATGCGTATCTGTCCAGATATGTTCTGTGGCTGACAAAGTTCGTTCTAGCACTTGTCAAGGCTAAATGGCTTTCTTGAGAGCCATGTTTAGTTGATGCATTTGCCAGTTGGAGAATTCGCTAAGTGGTGAGCTTACTGAATCAAGTATGATGATTTCAAGGCCCAGGAAGAGGATATTTATTTGAACCTCATCCAGTATATTAGTACTTTACCTTTGTCAGCATATTTATGGTCGGGTGAGTATGGGGTCCACTGAAGCCAATGGCCTGGAAAATAAAGGCATGTGAAGAAATCCAAAATACTAAAATAAATAATTTGGAGGTTTTAGTTTAATTTAGTTTTAGTCTGAGTGATGCTCCTGATAATTTCAAATTTCGAATTATTAAATGGAACACCTTCATGCCAATGCTCAGTATGCTGTGATCTAGGAGAAAGGGAGAGGGAGGGAGAGAAGGAGTGGGAGGGAGAGGGAGGGAGATGAAGAGGGAGAGAATTCAAAATATGGGTTCTGGAATTCTTTCAGCCCTTTTACTAACAGCAATTGTATGTTTGTGTGCACTGGTACCTATGTGGCAGTCTGCAGTCTGGCCCAGTTGACTGGGAATGAAGAGAGCTGGACTGGAACGTAGAATGGGGTATTCTTCATCTGTGCTCATCTGTCTGAGAAATGATTGATTGATTATGTGCCATCAAGTCATTGTCATATCTCAGCAACCACATACCAGTAAATACGTTTTTGCCACAACAATTTGCCCCAACCTGCTTCTTCACCTTTTTGCAATGATGTATCCATTGCTGCTGTAACTGAGTCCCTCCACCCTGCAAATTACAACAGCAAATTAATAAGATGGTTATTTTTAAAGAAAGCCCTACATCGCAAATCTTTCTATACTTCTTCCTAGTACCAAACCATGTCCATAGAATCCCACATCTCTTAGCTTACTCAAAATTTATTTGAAACGATGGCTATAGAATACAGGTTCCAGGACTAGGCCATAGAGATGCAGAAATGAGAGAGTGCTTTGACATAATTTGATAAGTTGTAATAGATTCTGTTCCAGTCTTGAAAAGCAACAAATATATTTAATTGTTAATAAAAGCCCCAATCAGCAGGAAGCAGAAGGATTTTTTCTGCCACTCTTGTTTGTTCCCGAAATCATAAGAGAACAGCTAGATTAGAGTTAACCTGAACAGGGATGAGAATGTTTATTAATTTGTTCAAAAACAGATCTCTACGGCACATTATTGCTTGTTTTAAAGAAACAGCCTTAAAAAAATAATCCTGGAATTTTTCCAATTTTTTTCTTTCCCTGTGAAAGGAATCCTGTTCTTTTGTTTGTTTGTTTTTCAAATGTTCTTTTGATGGTATTTTTGAACAGAATTTACTGTTGTATGTGTTACTGCTGGCATGGTTGGCTTTTGTGACTTTGAGGCATTATACCTCTCCCACCTTCTGAAACATGATGTACTCTTATCATATTTTTTATTTCTCTAGCTTCACATACACAGCCAGAAAGTTCTTCCAATTAATAGATTAATTTCAAATAATAACAGAACAACCATGTTGGAAGGGACCTTGGAGGTATTCTGGTCTAATTCCCTGCTCAAGTAGGAAAGCCTATTTTGAATAATAGATTAATTTCAAAATTAAATTTGAAAGTGGGAAGAAATGGCCTTAGGCCTACCTACAGTGTGAGACACTTTGCTTCATGGAGGTTCATTGTTGTGCTTCAAGATGCAAACATGTCTCCCAGAGCAAGTCAGTTCACTTCCACACCATCCTAAGGCAGGAGTGTCTAACCTTGGCAACTTTAAGACTTGTGTACTTCAATTCCCAGAATTCTCCAGCCAGTTGTAGATGACTGGGGAATTCTGGGAGTTGAAGTCCACAAGTCTTAAAATTGCCAAGGTTGGACAGACATCCTTTCCTAAGATGAGATTAATCAGCTTCAATTGGTCATTTAGCCATAATGAATGTGCAGAAGTCACTTTTTCTGAGCAAAACAAAGCACCAAGGTTGTTTTCTTTCTCTGCTTAGAAGCAGGTGCTAGAGACTTTCAAAGAGGTCTCTTCAGGGGTGCTTCCTTTGGGCCTTTTCAAAGCAAAGCACCTCTTCTGTTCAGAACTAACAATCCAAATCCCTTCAATACTTTATTTAAGACTATAAAAAGCAGCTTTGCAGCAAATCAATGCATTGGTTATATAGCCCAATATTATCTCCTCAGACTGACAACAATTCACCAAACACTGTCACATTTTCTGAGGAACTGATAATAGGAAAAAATCACACACAAAATGCACAGGATATGCATTGATGTGAACTGAATGGGTTTTTTTTTCCCTATTCAGGGAAAGTATCAGAAGATACGTGTTCCTACCTAATCAGCACCAGACCTGCTTGTAGGAAAAGCACTTTCTTACTTTCAAGCATTCACTCTGGTCTTTGCTAATGAAGTAATTAGAGCTATTATACTTGAAGAAAATGAGGATTGTCTGCATTTTTTCCCCTACTGCTCCTACCTTCCTGATACCCCCAGTTTCTGTGCAAACTCAGTGAAGTGGTAAATTTTGCTACATTTGCTGCATGTGCAAAATATTTCACCCAGCTCTGTAATGTAATGTATTTTCTGAGTTGCTATCACCCTTGCTAAATTATAAGTTATAAGAATAATATGGCAACTGGTGAAAAATATTAATTTGATGAATTTAAGAATTGTTGCTGATAATTTCAAAGGAGCAGAGTAGCACCATTGCAAGAAATGGTATGTTCAGGGTTGCCCTTCTGGTACAGAAAAAAACCTTGGAGATGAAAGAAAGGCTATAGGATGTTCCCAAAAATAGAGGTTTCTGTGGAGCATTTTCTCCACAATTGCACTGAAATCTGCTTTTTCTTGTTTTTTTTCTCAGCCTCATTTCTTGTATGTCTGTGTGTAGAATTTAGAATGGTGGAAATAACCTAGACAAAAAAATTGGGCTGTTATGATGGTGAAAATCACTTTGATAGATGAGATTTATTTATTTAGCATATGGTGATGTTCAGTGGTGGGATTCAATTTTTTTTACTACCGGTTCTGTGGATGTGGCTTGGTGGGCGTGGCTATGCGGTCGGCCAATCAGAAGTGGCATTTGCTGGTTCTCCGAATTATCGCTTCTGGTTCTCCGGAACCTGTCGGAACTGGCTGAATAGCACCTCTAGTGATGTTATATTAGCCAGGAAACTGCAATGTGAGTACAAAGTAGTTGCTTGGCTGGTAATCTGTTCAGTTCTTGCCCATGTGCTATTCAGAGTGCATCCCAGAGGGCTGACTAGCTTCACACTCAGGTTCAACAGGATTCTGCAGCAACATCTGTGGCTTCTCCTGCCATTGATGTTACCTCATGCTTGGGCATCACATTGGAGAAGGTCCAGCACTGGCTGGATTCACTCTACCACATAAAACCCCATTACTTTCCCACCAAAGTGGTACCTATTTATCTACTTGCATGTAACATGCTTTTAAACTTCTAGCTTGGCAGATGCTGAGGCAAGTGATGGGAGCTCACTCTGTCATGTGATGCTAGGGCTCAAACTACATAGAGGCCTTCTCCAGTGTCATTAAGCCACTGACAGACCACACCTCTCTCTATAAAAAAAAGTAAAGGAGTCCCTGTGGATTTGACTCCACTAGTCATTGCTGACTATAGAGGGCAGTGCTCATTTCTACTTCAAAGCCATTGAACCAGCACTGTCCAAAGACATTTCCGTAGTCATGTGGCCAGCATGATATCATGGGGTGCTGTTACCTTCCCACTGCAGTGAGACCTATTTATTTACTTGCATTTGCAGGCTTTTGAACTGTTAGGTTGGCAGGAGCTGGGGTGAGGATGGGAGTTCATCCTCTTGTGTGGCACTCAGGTCTTGAACTTGGGCTGCTGGCTTCCCAGCCTACAAACCCTGAGCCACTGTGCCTCTCTATAGATGAGATTATTCCTTCTCTTAGTAAAGAACCACTGAGCCACTGTGCCACCACTGTGCCTCTCTATAGATGACATTATTCCTTTTCTTAGTAAACTATGCCATTCATCCTGTTAAGGAGCAAGCCAGTCCCTGAGAAAGTGTTGGAGTTGTTCCTCTCCTCCTGAAGAAATTCAGAAAAATAATTTATCCAGTTTCTCTGCCCAACAGTACAGAGGAGAAATATGAAAGGCCATTTATTCCCATTTCCAATTAAAATCTGGGATTTCCAATTAAAGCAGATAAAGATAGAAAAATATACAGTATATGGATCCCCACTTTTAATATGGTCTTCATTCATTAACATGAATGGAGACCATGTTCAGTCAGATTGGCAAGACTCTGGCCCGGTGCAAGGTTTCTTGAGATGACTGGAACTTCAGCTGGTACAATATTTTCAGTAAGCTGCCTTTAGGTAAAGTAAGGCAAATAAATTTGCTTATGGCACACAGTATGGCTAAAGCCAATGTAGAGAATTCACACAAGATGTTAAATATGGCTTCAGTTGTGTCTTAATATCAGTCAACTAGGGAATGAATTACCTGTCAATGTAAATGAATGAAATTCTGATTTGATGCTCATTGAAGTGTAGGAAATGATTGTTCTGAAACATATCAATTGAGAGGACCAAATAGTTATGTGATCCAGGGGAGAACTGAACAAATACATGAACCTAGTCCCAAGGAATATCTAAGGCATGATTTTCCAAAAAGAAAAAAAGAAAGAAAATATTCTTGATATGATATACAGTATCAGTATAGGCGGTCCTTGAATTATGACCAATCACTCAGTAGAACTCTGTTCTCTATTACCTTATTTATTTGCAGCATTATATGACTTAAGGGAGGAAAATATAGCTTTCTTAGAGCAGTGTTTTTCAAACCTGGCAACTTTAAGATGTATGGACTTCAACTTCCAGAATTCCCCAGCCAAAATACTGTCTGGAGAATTCTGGGACTTGAAGTCCACTCATCTTAAAGTTGCGAAGTTTGAAAAATGCTGTTTTAGAGTAGCTGGCTGGGAAGATATGAAAGACTTGGGGAGGCTGGAAGAAAAATGGAAGAAATGTTAGATAACCAAGAAGTAAGACTGAGATAACTCAACCCAGGAAGAAAGAATTCAAAATGTTCCAAGAAACTCTGCCTTAATGGAACACATTAATAAATAAAAGTTGGAAAGTCCTATTGCAATTGCAATTGTATTTATCCCTAATACTACTGGTAGCAGGAAAGAAATCTTACTGAATTTTGTATATATTTTTTTCCCCTCAATCTTGCCCAGCTGAGTGTGGTATGACAGGGGAGATAACTTGTAAACACTGGGTAGAGCTAGAAGTAAGAAATGGGCAGACACTCAGCAAAACTAGATTGAATAGATTGAATTTAATTGCAAGTGATTTAATTAATTAATGTAATTACAGTTAATACGCTTACTGTCCAATTTTGGGTCACATTAAAAATTACAGTTTGACAGCAAGTTTTTGAAAGGATTTGCTAATGGAAGAAAGTAATATTGTGTTCAACTGGAAAGCTCGTCTGCACCTTTTTCTTTCCCTAATGAATTGTTTTTGCTGGACAAGGAAAAGATTAAAGAATGGGAGGACAGCCTAAGGAAGTTACAAGCAGATAATGATAACACAATTAATTGAAAATGATATGAATATCAATAAAAGGGAATATATGTAGCTCAGGTTTGAACTGTGGAGTCCTTGGTAGTCTCTGAGCTTGGTTGTTTTCCTGGAGACATTTCATATGTCATATTCATAACACCTCCATTAACACTGGGAGGGCAAGCTACTGTATATGAACAGAGAGTAAGCCCCATTCCTTTCTAGCACTGAAGATGTTACCTACCTGGACATGAAATATCTACAAGAAAACAACAGAGTTCAGACAATACAAAGGACTCCACGATAAAAAGAATTCTAGAAACCCCAAATTTACATAAATGTATAAACATTTATTTAAATGTATATATATTTATATAAATTTGTCCTATGGAACTTTGCAAAGCGCAGACTTAGGGTTAGAATTCCTCACTCACACCCCCTAACAACCTTGGCTGGTATTGATCCAGGGGAAGGAGAACTACCTCAGAATATTCCCCTACTTCCCACCCACTAAGTTGGTGAAAAGATCCAGAAGGATGTGATCAATGGTATTAAAAACCACTGAGAGATCAAGGGAAACCAGGTTCGATGTATCATTCTTATCCTGGTCCTGTGAGAGATTATCGATTTTATTTTAGTATCATGTCCAAAGCTGAAATCGGAGTATATAAATCCAAAAAAAAATCTACTTCCTCTAGTGCATTTTTAAACTATAACCCAACTAACTTACCTAACAAATAAACATTGGAGATAGGGTAAAAATTGTTCAACTCCATGGGTTCCAGTGATGGCATATTAAGGAGGGGATGGATCACTCTCCCAATAAGAGGTTATAGCACTATCTTCTCCTTTAAGGATGTATTCATTGTTAATTGAATTAATTGAATTGAATTATACATTGCCTTCTTGGTTAACCAGAAGGATCTTGGGTTCTACTCAGAAGGCTAGACATACATGTTTAAAAAAACCTGTCCACAACAGGCACAAATATTTCCCAGATAACCAAACCATATTGTGTTCTAATCACCTGCATAGGACTTACACACTGGAGGCTCCCACAGAGTGGATCTAACAAAAATTTATCTGATTGATGCTTTGAACAGTCTTCACCTCTGGACTCAAGAGGGAGCAAGCCACTGTGCACAACCTACTGGCCAATGATCTGTGTACACAATAAGGATGGAAAAATAATTATGCTTTTCTACCTTATTGTTACAAAATAATCTATATATATAAAAGAGAAGTCCGAAAAATAGTTTGTTTGTGCTCTATATAAACTCACAATTCTGCGCCAAAGTTCCCCAAATTTGGCAAATATGTAGAAGATGGAAGAGGAGGAGGAAGAGGGAGAAGGTGAAAGAGAAGAGGAAGGAGGAGGAGGAAGAGGGAGGAGGAGAAAGAGGGAGAGAGAGAAAGTGAAAGAGAAGAGGAGGAAGGAGAAGGAGGAAGAGGGACGAGGGAAAAAAAAAACCCCGAGCAAGGCCGGGTAATCAGCTAGTCCTTAATAAAAGCTTATTTTGTGCTTGGTTAAGTCTGCTTTCCATGAGCCCCAGCAATACTTTTTCCAGCAGTACTCTAGGCATGACTTCAGCCACTTCATGTCCCAAAAAATGATATCTCCAGTCTTAGTCCAGCATTAGTTCTCTTGATTATTATGCATTTGTTGAGTATCTCCTTGTTAGTGATATGAACTGAATTAGGCACTGTATTCTATAGATCACTATAATCAAACACAAAGGAAGAGATTTGGCAACTAGCTTGGAGTCATTATCTTCTATAAGGAACTTTTGCTCTTTCTTTCAACCAAGGAAATTATACAAGGGGGCTAATCAGTGGATACAATGTTGTCATCGAAAATGCACATCAGCATACCTTAACAAAAATAAAATAAATCTCGAAACTTTAATATTCCCTGCTCTTGCCCCTAAATAGGCCCCTTTGGAAAACTATTTTATTGTTTCTCATTAAATTAGAATTGTGCTGAGATGCCAGTCTCTGCCATTTCATATTATTATTATTAATGCAGGAAAAAATGGCTACATATTCAGCATTTCCCCAGTTAAAGCTAAAACAAAAGAAAAATCCAATTTGTGGTGTTTATCTTTGAGTTTATTTTCCTTTTCATCACTCAAGGCAATTTTATTTTTAAATTAAGTTTCTTGCTTTTTCCTATTTCAAATCTGTATTTAAAAATAGCAATATCTTCTAGTGTCAATTACATTTTTTTTATTAATTTATTGTCTTTTTATTGCTTTTTTAAAATGAACATCTGTTTGCTAACTAAAGATTCTTAGAACTATGCATATATAATCTGGAGCATTTCCCCCCCTTTTACCTGTGAAACAAAATTGTTTTTGGGTACCTATGATGAACTAAACAATTTTGTTTTTCTGACAACCATTATTCTGTACAGACTATTTTGCCAAGAAAGTCATATTGAAATAAAGGGAAGGAATTTTCTGATTATTTTAATTAATTTTATATTCTATAAAATTCTATATTCCTACTTTTTGACCAAAAATATCAGCTAAAACTCCCATGGGATTAGAAAATAAATTCTAGACCTGATGATCTGAGTATACATAACATATTTATAGGTTTACGTACTCTTACTTGCAACTGTCCCTCAAGATAGTGCCCATTTAAATTATATTCTATGTCTCCATTAATATTTTCATGACAAATCTGTATACTACTAAAACTCTCATTGTCATGTCTTTTAATTGGACAAAATGCATAGGGCAACAATTTTTGAACTAGGGTATTTCAACCTATAGAATGCACCCCAAATCCCATGACTCCCAAGGGAGTGAAATTTGTAGAAGTTGTGACAGATTCAGTGCTCCTGGTGGCTGCTGCAGTTCGTGCGGTCTTCAGTTTCAATGTTGTGTGACAGTTTCCCAGCCAATCTCACAATCCCATCCAGCAGCAGCCACTTATCTACCTGCTAGGAAAGGAAAGGAAAGGGAAGGAAGATTTCTTAGATTCCCTGCCAGATTCCCACAAGGAAACTCAATGGGGAAGCTGGCAGAAATTGGAAGTTGCTCCTGCTCTCACTGCTTTTCTGTCCACCTTTGGTCATTGTTTTTCTCTGTTTAGGTAAGGAGATATCTCTGAAATTATGACCCAGTGGAGCACAGGTTGTCTACTTATGTACAAAAGTGGCAAGATATCAATAGTAAAACAAGAATACCCAATTATCACAACTCCAAATAAAATCTCAACCAGAATAGAGCTGGAAGGGACCTTGGACGTCTCAAGCAGGTGACCCTATACCATTTCAGACAAGTGACTCTCCAGTCTCTAAAACCTCCAGTGATGAAGCACCCACAACTTCTGAGGGTAAGTTGCTCCAGTGGTGAATTGTTCTTACTGTTAGGAAGTGTCTCCTTAATTCCTGGTTGCTTCTCTCCTTGATTAGTTTCCATCCATTGTTTCTTATTTTGCCTTCTGGTGCTTTGGAAAATAAGTTAGCCCCCTCCTCTTTGTGGCAGCCCCTCAAATACTGGAATACTGCTATCATGTCCCCCCTAATCCTTCTTTTCTCTAGACTAGCCAGATCCAAATCCTGCAATCATTCTTCATATGTTTTTGTTCCCAGGTCTTTAATGATAAGTTTCATAATTTATCAATAATTTCAATATTTCGTTATAATAGGCTAAGAGTCAAACTTCTTTGTGATCAGCCTAGGTCTCATTGATTTCTGTGGGTCTTCTGTAAACACGTCTAAGTCTAGATCCAGCCCAATGAAGAATGCAGATAAATACATAGAAATTGCTTTTATAGGAAGTGAGCAGAATAACCAACCAACCAATCAATCAATCATAATACTAAGGCAGTGCTATAAAACTATTAAGAGATTAAAAATGAACAATGTTATATATTACCATGCCATCAGTTATAGATGCAACCACATTTTCACAGTTTAGGCAAAATTGAATCTTTTTTTTTGATTTATTTGTTTATTTTACAATTTTAATTTCATTGTTTTTATTCTTGGGTTTTGAGTGCCCAGTTTGGTTTAAGGAGGATAGTCATAAAAATGTTTTAAACAAGCAAATAATCTAGGCCAAAGCAGGGTAGAATGTTTGAATGGAAGGTTCAAGCAAGTAATTAGGAAACAACACAGCTAAATATATTGAAGAGATGCTGCTTGTCTGAGTCCAAAATAGCACTTAGCACTATAGCACTTAGACTTATATACCACTTTACAGTGCTTTCTATGTGGTTTACAGAGTCAGCCTATTGCCCCCAACAGTCTGGGTCCTCATTTTATTGACTTTGAAGGATGGAAGGCTGAGTCAACCTTGAGGCGGTCAGGATTGAACTGCTGGCAGTCAGCAGAATTGGCCTGCAATACTGCATTCCAATCACTTGCGGCACCATGGGTCTCCATCAAAACCCTCAAAAATTATTTTCTTCCCTTGTGAAAAACGCTGTTCTTGAGGTGGGAAAAAATATCTGTTTTATGGTGATGGAGAGATAAAAGCTTTGCCATTTCTACCTTATTGCTCCAAAAACATTCAGTTTCCTACTCCAAAATAACATTGTATGTACCCTAAAAGATGGACAGAAAAAAAGGAAAAGGAAAAGAAATTGTTTTTTTAAAAAACAACAACAACAACAGCAAGAAGAGCATTTTCCCTAGCTGATTTTAACAACTTTTTCTAAACCATTATTGTCTTTGCCCAAATGTCTGTGAAAGTTTTATGATTGGAAAATATTTCCCCTTATTATGCTCCACTGCATAATTTGTATTAAATTATGTTTTTAATCAGCATTTCCTTTTCGTATTGGAAGGAAAAAAATAACATTAAAATATATATGATGGATTATAATACTTTTAATTTACAAGAAAACTAAAAATAAAAATCATTTTATTGCTTGGCTTCTCTCTGGCAAGGTTTTTGAAAACCGATGGCTAGAAAATATTGTTGGTGCTCACATCACACTTCATCTAATTATACTTAAGCATATCCAAAGGATTGCTAGGGCTCATGGAGAGAGATAATCAAATCACAGCCATTCAGAATAAAATAGACACTCAACAGGGGGTTGCTGAAATAGCAATTTAAATGAAACAGTTTAGCGATGAGCGATGAAAGTTCTTGGATGGCCAACACAGGTTCAAGCATCTGAATATTCAAAGATTTCTTCTAAAGCACTACACCAAGGTTTCTAGCCAGCAAATGTAGTTGCTTAAGTAGGTGTTTGAATGCTCACATTCTTTCATTGGAAAGAAATAAAAGCAGCAGATGCCTAGAGGTGGAATCTGATTAAAGACCTATTGCAATTCTGTAAAATCACAGAAAGCCCGAGGAAGTTTAGGAAATAGTGCAAAGGTGAGTTCCATATAACCTTCCCTGCCTTAATTCCTGTGCTCTGGAACATCATGCTTCCAGAGGTGCGATCTGACTCCATCCTGTTGGAAGGTGAAGCCCACCCCTCCCCCTGGGAGATATTTTGAGATACCTTATAAGTTGAAACTCACAAGGCAGAAACTCAGCCCCCACCTTTGCTAACGGCCCATTAAGAGTCTGAGCCAGTCTA
>JANHJO010001322.1:229133-242346 GCA_032468235.1 Pseudoxyrhopus heterurus | reverse complement strand
CTCCTCACCTCCCCTCCCCTCCCCTCCCCTCCATGGGTCAAGATTGTTTAACCATCCTTTGCCATCTCCAAGTTGCTCCCTAAATATTCAAATTGTGCTGCCGGTCAAATTAAAGGTTACCCCCCTATATCCCTGCCCGATTCAACTGTTTCTTGGTATCCCCATTTCCATTTCTCTTCATCTTCTTAATTTTCACCCATCATTGCTGGCTTTGTTGAGGACTGAGTGAAGGTCTACTAGGAGAATATATACTTTCTGGAGGTATACTGGGTGTACATAATAGACTTATGACCATTCATTTAATAACTGTTCAAAATTATGATGCTGAAAAAAGTGACTTATGACCAGTCCTTACACTTATGACCATCACAACATCCCCATGGTTGGTTACATGCTCAAAATTTGGGCACTTGGCAACATGTGATGTATTTATGACAGTTGCAGTGTCCCAGGATCACATGCTCACCATTTGCAATCTTCTCAGGGGGCTTCCAACAAGGAAAGCCAATGGGGGAAGCCAGATTTACTTAATGACTGTGGTGATTCATTTAATGACCACAGCAAACAAAGTTGTAAAATCAGGCACATCTCACTTATGAACCACATCATTTAGTGATAGAGGTTTTGATCACTGAATAGCATAGATGGTGTAGTCCTTTCAGCCCACCCAGCATGGCAGATAAGGAAAACTGGAATCTAGCCCAGTTCTATCTGGAGGGTGACAAATTCTCTGCCTTGCTATAAATGCATTGTTCTTCCACAAAAAGGAACACACATGTTATTTTAAGATAACTCCCTCAGACTTGCCTGAGGGCAAGCATGAGCACTATATTTTCAGAGTAACAATGCTTTTAGAAATACATAATTTCAAATGTTAAGTCTCTAAATAATACACCAGTAATAACTTATTCTGCCCTTCCATTTTTAACGTCTGTGTTTATATTTTCATTATGGAAGTTTTCCCAAAGGCAATAATAAAGCCCAGATTTACTTTCCTTTTGCAACATTGTTTATCATTCTCCAAAAGATAGGTTTATTCAGATTTTCCCCTTTCTTCATCTGATGTATAAAAAGAACTTTGGTGCTGCAAACTGGGAATCATAATTTTGGGATTAAACACACACACACACACACCCCAAAAGTAATTGGAAAGTAGCTGCATTGTGAGGAGTATACATATTATAGGGCCCAACTTGTGGCTTCAGAATTTAAAAAGTGAAAATAAGCTTAGTAGATTGGAAGTCCAATAAAGGATTAGAACAGAATAAAATATTGTCTTGGCAAATCAGGATAATTTAAAAAAAAAAGGTAGAGAGGCAGTTGACAAAGGATTGCAAGTTTGGTTCCTGCCACTCAGCCCTGGCAGATGCCTCCTTCTTTAGGCTTCTAGGCTTGCTTTTAGATTCCATATACCAGCAGGTTTAGAAGTTGGACAAATAATCCATTGTTAATTACTAGCAATAAGAATTACAGAAAGAGGAAAAAATACAGAACTCTATGTAAGTCCAATTGGATTAGATATGGAGAAGAGAGTATTCTAAAGGATTAGCACCAGTTAAAGTAACATACAGTAATATGATCCTCTGTTCAGGATTAAAATGGAACTTAAATCATGACAACATTTTTCATTATCATGGCTTAGTAGGACCATGATAAAATGACCATTCTTCCTCAAATCCTGTTAATGTTTCAGCAGTCCTGATTCTATTGCTACAGTCCTGATTCTAGTACTACTTGGCTCTCTATATGTAAAGATTTTTTTCCATATATGCACAACGATTAAAATAAATAATTATGCAAACTGTGCAATGTAAGCAAACTCTGACAGAAATTTACTAAGCGTACCAAATAGGAAATAAGTTGATGCCATTCAAACATTGCCCTTCCTAGATAGGATCTTTTCCCAGATGGGCAAAGTTGCAAGGGACTGAAGATATCATTTTTAAAAAAGTTTGGATGATTTTAGACATTAGCCTGAAGATTTGCCTGAGTTTAGTGGAGCTAAATTATCTGCTAAAGTTGACATTGTAAGGCTTCTCTCTCTTTGCTTTTCTTCCTTGTCTTGCCTCAATGCCATCCAATTTTATTTGTCTTCTCTTTCCTTGACTCAACTGTGAAAACGATTGGTTGATATTTGTAGATAAGGAATCCGTTAATAGATATTTTTCGTTCTGGCCAGCCATTATTTTGTAGTGTGGCTAGGTAGGTATACACATTAAGTATCTGGAGATATATACATGTTTTAAGCATACATTTGTTGAGGGACAGATGGTGTGTTCAGCCAGAATTATCAAACCTAGGTTGATAGATTAAGAAAGCATCACCTAGAATTTTTTACTGGGTTTATAACATTTCTTGTTCACTCTTGAGAGAATTATCTTAATTTAAGGATTATCTTCCTTTTAGAGAATATGGTAACAGGATCAATTCATATTATTAATGAATAATAATGTTCAGTGAGTATGAGTTGAGTTACAGTGAACTCTTTATTGATTAGGATTCCACTGCTCTTCTGATATTAAGAAATTAAAATCATAGAAGCATAAAATATAAAGGATGGAACTAATAAAGAAGAATATTTGTAGCTCAGGGTTGACATGAAGGGTCCTTAGTGCTCTCTGAGCTTGCTTGTTTTCTTGCAGACATTTCATTACCCAAACTAGGTAACATCATCAGCTAGTAAGGAGTGTAGTTTGCTGTCAGAAGAACCAATTAGAGAACACTCACAGAACCATCAACAACATTTTTAAAGGAATCCATTTTACTAGAGAAGAAGACAACAACAACTTGCTACCCTTCCTGGACACCCTGATCAGCAGAGACCACAATGGCAAACTAGAAACGCAAGTCTACAGAAAAACCACCCATTCTAACCAGATGTTCCACTACCAAAGCAGCAACCCAACCTCCCACAAGAGAAGTTGCATAAGAACTTCATTTAAACGAGCCCAAACACACTGCAGCAACCCGGAACAGCAGAAAAGGGAAATAGAGCATCTATACAACAGCAAGCCCAGAGAGCCCCAAGGACCCCCTCATCTACACAAGATAGTCCAACAAAATGGATATCCAGGCAACTTTATCAAAAAGTCCTTGACCACTCAACCCACCCCCATCAACACTGAAAGAGCAAGCCAGCAGAATATAAACTGACAGCAAACTGCACTCCTTACTAGTATTGTTAGTGTTAACAATAGCACTTAGACTTATATGCAACTTCACAGTGCTTTTACAGCCTTCTCTAAGCAGTTTTTACAGAATCAGCATATTGCCCCCAACAACCTGGGTCCTCATTTTACCAACCTCAGAAGGATGGAAGGCTGAGGCAACCTTGAGCCGGTGAGACCCGAACTGCCAAACTGTTGGCAGCCGGAGATCAGTAGAAGTAGCCTGCAGTACTGCATTCTAACCATTGCGCCACCGCGGCTGTTACCTAGTTTGGATAATGAAACATCTGCAAGAAAACAAGCAAGCTCAGAGAGCACCAAGGACCGCCTCACAAAGGATGGAAGGAATCTTAAGGATAATTTTATCCAACTCCCTGCCCAGTGCAGCTATCCACTGTTACCGCATCCCTGACAGATGACATTCATCTTGATCATAAATACCTGTGATGAGGAAGAGATGCTGCCTAGGGGAATGATTAGTTAAGAATGAGGGGAGGCTCACAGCTGCAAAAAGGCAGAGAAAGAAACTCAGAAAACATCCTCCCTGACTTATCAGGCTGTAAAGAAGTTCAAATAGCTCATGTTTCCCAGCTGGGAAGGCTGACCATATCTCAGGTGAAATGCAATCACCATCTGCCAAGGCGGCTGAACAACTCTTACCGTAAGAAACTTTTTCTTGATGTCCAAGTAAAACTTGCTCCCTTATAAATTAAATCTACTATTTGTTTTTTTTATTTTGGGGGGAAACACTGAGCAAGTATAACCCAGTCTTCACCAAATAATCTTTCCTGTACTTGAGGAAAGCTATCATATTTCCTGCAGCCTTCACTAGGTTTATTTTTAAGTATGCGTTGGATTTATAGCTGGCCTTCTATTAAGGACCCCAAGGCAGTATACATAGTGCTCTCTGGCTCATTTTGCCCCCCAACAGCAACTCTTGAGATAGGTTAGACTGAATGACAGTGATTGACCGAAAGTCAGCCAGTGAGCTTCTGTGGCCGAGGATGTATTTAACCTGTGTCTCTCCCTTGTCAGTTCAGTCCTTTAGCTGCTATCCCACACTGGCTTTTAGAATATCTTCAATGTTCATCCTAAATCTATTCCTTCCAGTCCCCTAATCCTTTTAGCTGCTTTTCCTCTGGACAGCCTCCAGTTTGTCAATAACCTTCTTAAAATGCAAAGCTTAGAAGTGAACACACATTTCAGTATTCTAAAGCCAACACAGTGTAGAGGAGACAATGACTTATGTTGGTCTTGTCACTGTATTTTTGTTGTTGTGGCCTAGAATAACACTGGGTATTGGGGTGGGTGGGTTGTTTTTTATTTTTATTTTGTGGCAAACTAAAACTGGAGGATTACTCATAGAACTTCATGAACAAAATCCAGGCCAAGCACAATCATACCCCCTCCTTTACATAATCCCATCAGACCTGAAGAGACTATTCCTGCCCTAAAACAAAGTCCCCTTAATCTTGCCAGGCTGGATGAAATAAACAAAAGACAGAAATGTTTCGCTAATGCCTAGCAGCAGGCCTAATAAAAGAATTGCAACACTTTAGCTGGGTAGAAAAGTGCAGACATTCCATTCTAAATCGAGGACAGGTGTCTAATCTAATATTCCACTGCTTGTTAACATGAGAACAGAGCCTTTCAGTGTTGCACCCTCTGTTGAAAAGGTGCAGTGCTTTTGCCTCTCATTTACATGTAATGAAAACAACCCACCATCCATTTCCATGCATGTTTTAGACTTTCCTCCCCAAAAGATTGCATTTGCCTCTGTTGAAATTCCTCATGCTGGCTTTTCTTCATTGGTCCAGCTTATCAAAATCTTTCAGAATTTTAATCCTGTTCTCTAAGATGTTTGCTATCATTCCACCTACTGTATGTGTTCTTTGCAAATCCCATTGTCCCAAGTTATAAATAAATATTTTGGACAGCAGAGAGCCTAGAACAGAGCCCTGGAGTTGTGTCCCTGGAAACTTACTTCCATCTTGAGGCATTGACATATGCTTGTATACAACTGTTTAACCAGCTCTGCAGCCATTTAATGGTAGCGTAATTCAGCCCATATTTTTCCATCTTCTCTACTAGGTTTTATGGAAAATTTATCAAATGTTTTGCTGAAGTTTAAGTATATATTGTTTACCACATTACCATGCCATCTAGATTGGTCTGTCAAAAAAGACAAATAGATTTGAAATGAGTTGTTCTTAATACATTTATTCTTTGAAGCTGCCTTCTGCCAACAAAGAATTCTCTTCTAATTAACATGAACAACTTAATTTAAAAGCTTGGAGAGGGTGAAAGTTTAGATGTTGACTTTTTTTGTCCCTTTTCCTATCCCATTATCATTGTTTTTCAAAGCATGAGAATATATTTGTTCAATCAATGTATGAGAAGATAGTGGTTTTTATTTTTTTTAAAGATTACATATTTAATTATTGAAGGAAACTTTGTTGCTGCTGAATATTTTGCAAAAAGAATGGTCACAAGACCCAATGTCTGTGGAGATTCTCTGTCGTCCAGGTCATGGTTGTCCCAAAGGTGCTTTTCAAAAGGCAGCAGCACTCTCTTTGTTTTTTCCTTGAAGATGTTTCACTTCTCATCCAAAAAGCTTCTTCAGTTCTGAAGAAATTCTGGATGAGAAATGCAGGTGCCTTTTGAAAAGGACCTTTGGCTTACAAGACCCCACCCAGTTTCAAATGAGTTAACATCAAAATTCCTTCATCAGATCTTTAAACCTTACCAGTTTCGATCTTAACAACATTTGAACAAAGGTGTATATCTACTTTTTTAAATACTAAAGGAATCTGTCCAAGTTATATAAATTAAGATCTGAACACATTGATTCTCATTAGAACTCTTTGTGATGTAGAATTTCTTAGATTACAGTATATTCTACTGAAAGGACACAATAGAAATTGTAAGCTTTCTATTCGGCATTAGTAGATCTGCAGACAAATTTGTAGGTAATAAGCTTCTTAGTTCTTTAGGCTGTCAATTTTTGAAGAAAATTGCAATTAAAACCCATCATCTTAGAAAATGAATCCTGCAATCGATGTATAATCACTATCCCCTAAAACATATACATTGATCTAACATAACAAATTGACCCAATTCCTGTTGTTACCTGTCAGGTTTATTGTGGCAAAATATTAGAAAATCTTTGATTAGATCAGGATAGAAAATTGATCTGACTGAAAAATTAACACAAGAAAAAAGAGTGTTGATAAATCTTAAAATAAAGTATAAAGTAGATTTATTTCAAACTACAGCAGTATACATTTACTATTGTATTAACAATGCTTATCCTAATATAATTATTTGTACAAATATTATGGTACATATTGAAAAACTATGTTCAATATTTATAAATATATTTGAATATTTAGTAATGATGTTTTAAATGCTTATGTAGTTCCTTAAGATTACATGTGTGTGTATAATTATAGTCTTGGTTTTATTATTTTTATTTGCTTTTGTTTATGTTTTTGGATCTATAGTTGCTTTTTTGTTTCATTCTTTAATAAAAAGAAAAATAACTTTATTAAGCTTCATGAGGTAAATTCTTTGACATATTCCTGTGGTCATGAAAATTAATTTTAATTTAATAACAGAAGATTCTTTAGGGGTTTGTATGAACCTAAGAAAGATCAGTTTTATTTCCCAAATGCATTAGCAGAAGTTTTGATATTTCCACACATACAAAGGACAGTTCCTTATGAAATATTATTGATGCATTAAAAGTGAGAATATTAACAAGAATGATGCACGTACAGAAAAATCAAGTACTTAAATACAGAAAAATAGATCTATAATATGGATGAATATCTGGAATATCTTTCTTTGGAAGTTCGTAGGATATTCATATTAAAAAGATTAGTGGAATAAAGCGTTAATGTATTTAAAAGGCAAATTTTAGCTCCATCTCAAATGTTCCAGTATCCTACTTATGAATGGCATGCTTTTATAATTCACATACTGTAGCTCAGTGTCCAATTTTTATATTTGTTAAAGTTCCTAGAGGATGATACAGTGTTTAAATTTTAAAACTTTGACATGTAGACTTTTTAGAAGTTAAATTGACTTTTTTCATGTTTATTTTGCAGAATATTTTACATTCTTATCTTTACATTCTATATTGTAAAAGCTACTAATCTACATTATGCTATTTCCTCCACGAAACGATCAAGACAATTATCATAATCTACTGGAAACCTCTTATATACCATTCTCGGCTTTCATTTAGAGCAAAGCAATGTAGCATTGCATCTTAGAAATTGACATGCATATTACATCAGTACTTTATTTAACTTCACTACTCCTAGTCTAATTATAAATACAATTCACTGTTTGTTTCACCTTTAAAACCCTTAAGAACTTCAAGTCTTGGCATGTAAAAAACTGTCTCTTTCTTTTGATGAGAGACCATTTTCTGACTACCCCTAACAAATAGGATATGGTTAAGTGGGCCTTTTTAGTTATGAAATACCATTGGCAAGGAGATCCTTTAATGTGTTTCTGGCACCTAACCAAAAGTCTCCTGTTTCTCAGGCTTTCCGAATCATGTCACAAGCACGCCCTGTTAGGTACTTGGGGATTCATTAAGTCCAGCATACCAGAACTTTTTGGTGATGTTTCCTTCTCTATTTGAATTTAACTCAGGTGTATGTTGGAAAACATTTCTCTCCCTTTATACCGTGCTGGGCTAATCCTGTAAGTGGTTAAAACATCTATTTTTCCCATCTCTCTCTTCCCTTACTGATTCTGTCATAAAAAGATTAACATACCACAAAAGCAGTAATTCACGATTCCCTGATTTCTGGGCTGTGGTGTGTTGAGCTTTAACTTGTGACTGTGATGTGTATGCAGCTATCTCCAACTTCTCTAATTAGAGTTAATCAAGGGCATTAATTATGCTTTGCCAGCAATGTCTTAGCTAGCTGAATATTGTTGCCTTCGATGTTCACCATCCAGTTTGTGCAGAGCACAGAATAGATATGTCCCTAGCCTGATGTCTATCTTCTTTCTTGTGTGGTCTCATTTCATACTGTCCTGGAACTGTTTAGTGAACATAACTAAAATTGTCTAAACTTTTAATGGTTCACTAGTTTTCTTGTTTTCTTCCACATTTCCAGCAACTCTGCAGCAAATTAATTCTCTTTTCTGCCTGCACCTTTCCTCCTTTTAATTTCCTCTCCTCCTCCAAATTGCATGCAACTATAATTGTTTATCTCTTTAATTCACATTTTCCTAGGCTAGATTTGCAGCTTGTCATTATTACAGTACAAAAGGAAGTGTATGTCTGGAATGTCACATGACTGATTGGGAGACATTTTTTCCTATTTTCACCATATAATCACAAGCCTCCCAAAGAAGATGCAGTGGATATCTAACCTTTTGCATTTCCAGCAACAAGCAAAGTCTTCATTCTCAGTTCTTGTCAATCATTTCACAGCATTACTTGTTTTAACTTTATTATTTTTAAAATTTCTTTAACTTGCTTTTATTTTAACTGGTGCCGTAACTGTTGCATTTTACTGTTTTTAATTTCCTGATTTCTACTCTTTGAGATGTCCTAATAAACTTGTTGTGGGAAGATGATTAAGTAATCTAAATAAATAAATAGTTAAAGGAAAGGAAATGTAAAGAATGCAGTGCCTTGTAGAGGATTTTTCCCATAAGCTGTCCCAAAATTTGTATATTTGAAACATTAGTAAGATGTAGTGTCTAATAACCCAGATATGACACAAATTAGTCAGGAGCTTAATCAGTGAAAGGCTGAAATGACAGTGATCTCAAGAGAAAATACACATCTCAGTGGCAAATACATTTACATTGGAAAAACCGAGATGCAACTATTCTGGGAAAAGTCTCATTCAGAATTGCTTTCTTAGATTACTTATAAATCCCCATATCATTATGTATTAGAGAGGCTAGTTCTCTCTAATACTTAGAGAAACTGGTTCTTTTCCGAGATACTGCAAGAGTCTTTTGGTATCTTGGGGATTAATACAATTTTTATGCCATAAACTTGTGATTATGTAAGTTATTACCAGCCAGATTTTAACTGTAGCTGAAAGAAAGATTACAAGACTTTGCAGAATATTGGGTATCTATGGGCATTACAGATCTTTAGTGGCAATGAATTCCATTCCAGCTGTTGCTTCTGAGAACTATCCTTAGCTAATGAGCCAATTAGGTAGCTACCACCAAGCATCTAATAGTCCTACTCCTCAGTGAGATCTTATTTGTCATGGACTCCAACCTAGCTATTCATTCAGCATTTTTGCCACTGCTGTTGCTCCAATCAGGCTTTTTCAAGACTCTGTTATTCTATTTTACTATAATAAAGAACATTCCTGGAATTCCTGTCACATCTCTTCTTGCCCTGGCCTATCTTGAAATATTGACATCAGTCTTGAAAGCCTGTCCATGTTACTGTGTCCCATCTTATACTTAACAAAATCAAGGTGGGGTTCTCTTGAATTTCTTCCTCACACTTTCCTCCTTCTCAGGACTAAGTTATCTTTCTCAAAGTCCTACCACCACTACTTGTTCATCCATTCACTATCCCGAAGGTCAGTTCTACATTCCTTCCTACTTACTTATTAACCTCCAGAGTGTTTCCCACTTTTGCACTTCTGACAGTTATATAAAGGAAAAATATTGCTGATAGAGGTAAATAACTAGGTTGCTGCCATTGTGGTACCCTTTAATTCTGTGAAATGGTAAGGCCTACCACAGAAATGTTTACATACCATAGGAAGATCACATTAGTATACTTATATATTTCAGCAGCCCATGATTGTTACAAAATGCTTACACTTTTTCTCAACATGGTGGCAGTATTTTTGTCGAAGAGTAATGAGCTCTGCAGCTCAATATGTACAAGCAGTCCTCAGCTTACAACCACAAATCAGCCCAGAATTTATGTTGCTAAGTGAGAAATTTGTTAAGTGAGTTTTGTCCCATTTTACGACTTTTCTCGCCACATTTGTTAAGTGAATCACTGCAGCTCTTAAATTAGTGACACAGTTGTTAAGTGACTCTGGTTTCCCCATTGACTTTGCTTGTCAGAAAGTCACAAAAACAGATCACATGTCTCCAGAACACTGCAACTGTCCCAAAAGTGAGTCAGTTGTCAAACATCCGAATGTAAATCACGTGACCATGGGATGCTGCAGCGGTCATAAGTGTGAAAAATGGTGATGTCATTTTTTTCAGTGCTGTTGTAACTTTGAATGGTCACTAAATGCACTGTTGTAAATTGAGGACTACCTGTATAGCGTAATCCTTTTGATAATTGCAGGGATGCTGCAAAGTCAGTTCGTGTGAGCCTGTTAAGGATTTTTTTTGGGGGGGAGGGGATGAGATTATGGGTTTTTTTCCCCTGAATGGTGCCATTCTGGGTCCTGGCACTGAGCTTGTGCTCATGCGTCAGGTAGTCTGAGCACTATGCCTATGTGCCTGTGCCTGGATTGGCAGTCACACTTTCATATTGCTGGTTGCCAGTCAGATTATCATCAGACTCAGCCATGACCTAATTAAGGTAACATTTCTGGCCAATCCAGAGACCACATATAAAGTTTTAAGAACTGTGTAACTGCAGTGGAAGCTTGCTTACCTGATGCTGCCCTCATACTTCTCACAGGCAGAACAGTCTGAGGATCTTTTGAGGCTTGGAAGATGATATTGGAGGTATCATAGCAAATCAACGAAGTTCTCCACCTAGGTGCTAAGAGTGAGAAGATTGACTGATATGTGCCATTCTTTGTACCTCGCAAGAGATAATCACAGAGAAGGGTTGTTTTTAATGCATTAGGACATTCATTTATCTTGTAACTAATAATGTTCCTGAAATTCAGAACCATCTTTACAAGCTAAGTATGCATTTGATTTACCATTTCCTAAAAAGGACAAGACCATTCCATAGAAGAATTTGAACACATGCGATCAACCTTCAACAAAGCAGATACTTAGGCTAGCTTTATTCTAGGTATAGATACAGAATTTATTTTAGGTTAATGCCTTAAAATTGATGCAGACTGCATTGACTGGGTAAAGTATATTTGTTACTGAAATGTAAATTATGCATAACTTGTATTTGCCTTAATTCAGCTATTTTGGTCAGGCTAATCTACCTTTATTCCTCTTTTTACCTGATGTAGTATAGTAATTTTCCTCTAAGACACGGCTGTCAAATTTGCTGCATCATGTTGCCGTCACGTGAAGTATCACAACATTTTGTTCCCTTCGCTGAGCTGGGGTGGGCATGGTCTGCATGTGACGCATCTGGCCCACGGGCCGCCAGTTTGACACCTCTGCTCTAAGACATTGCAGGGCAACCTTGTAGTTTCCAGATGTTGCTGAAATTCTTTCATCATTTAGCACTGGTCTGCCTAATAGATCTGCTGAGAGTTATTATTCAACAACATCTGGAAAGTCACAGGTTACCCATCTCCGCTGTTTAAGTTCAGGATACCATGCAGAAAAATGCTATGAGATGGATTGGGCTAAGCAATAATAGTTCTGTGATTTTACTGTGCATTCTGCAAAATAACAATAAAAATAATAGTAATACCAAAAACTAATTTATATGAATTTTAGCAAGTGTATCACATCATTTTGCATTTTTATCTGTGTTGTTTCTCCCATATCTTCTTTCAAAATTAGGTAGTCAAGTCCAAGAGCAAGAAGCAGCTTACCATGAAAACAATTTCTTGCAACCTATTGAAATAAATTGAATAACTGAGGTAGAATTCACCATCAAGATGATGGTGGATGCATAAAATGAAACGGAATGATTAGGATTATATATTGAAACAGACAGCATGTTTTATTCATTCAAAGAGCATTTTTGAAATGTCACTGTATATTTAAGCCAACATTATGTATTGACAGTGAAGTAACTCTTTAACAGTTTTGCATATACAAAACAGACTATAAAATGAATGCTCATGTTTTGGAGATATAAATGAACCCATGGAGAGTAACCAACATCTCTCACTAGACAGCCGTCAGTGCAAATATTATGCTCCAAATAACTACTGAAAAAAATCCAATTTGAATCCAATATATTCCTTTATTTTTACTAAATGTATGAGAATGCCATTTGCATTTTCCTTTTGTTCTTACTATTTCTAAAATTATGAGCGAAGTTCTGTGTTGTAATTCAACTCTCAGTCTATGGCCACATAACATAACTCCATGATATTATTTTCTGACTAACTAAAACCCAAATTTTTTGACAATCCTTTGACTATCATTGAGTTGTTCATCAGCAGGGAGCGGACTAGATGTCACCTGAATTGCTCTTAAACCCCTGAAAAGGAAGTAAGAAGAGCTTAGTTTCCTGCTGGCCCTTTTTTTAGTCCCTTCTTCAGCAGGCTTTTTGAGACAGTGTAGAATCTTATTTGGTTAAATATTGGCTTTTATCTAGGTCACTTCCTGGAATTCAAGATACACCATAAAATAGTTGCTGTGGGTGCTGTTTGTTTGTGACTGATAAGGGAGAATATTTATAACTCAGGATTGAAATGAGGGATCCTTGCAGTTTCATTATCCAAACTTGTTAACCTCATTATGATGAAAGAAAACAACCAAGCTTAGAAAGCACCAAGGACCGATCAAATCCTGGTAGTTTTCTCCCCAGATAAACTCCACGTAATTAAAATAATTGGTTAGACTGTACTCTTTTTTGTTTTCATATTACCTTTTGGCCTGACTCTAATAAAAGTATTACAAATGCACTACTCTTTGCCAAACATGTTTGCCAGAAGATGATCCAAGGTATCTCTCTATTATCTTAACCCTCTGTCCTGCTCCAAGCTGTTAGTTAATTAAATACCACATGCCTTCAGGCTATCCTCTTCCATGAATGAAACTTCACATGTGCAATTGCACTTGGTTATAACTGTTCAGAGTTTAGCAAATTTGGATGGCAATTGAAGCAATAGATTTTTTTTTACAGATTAACAGAGTTGGAAGGGACCTTGTAGGTCATCTAGTCCAACCCCCCACCCAAGCAGGAGACCCTACACCAT